>PPJJ03000087.1:0-57988 GCA_003705735.3 Blastobotrys peoriensis | reverse complement strand
ACTGTTGGGATTGACGGACCGAGGAAGATATGACCAGTACAGAATGGGGAATTGGGAGGGGAAGATGAGGTAGGCATAGAGAGCGGGGTATTGCAGACGGCCGTACTGAGGGGCAAAGACCAACATTATTGGTTACTAGTCCGTGACCGAGATTTTAGTTTCTGGTCTGTGACCAAGATTTGGTTACTGGCCCGTGACCGCGATTTTGGTTACTAGCCACTCACTAAAACACCTGTAGTATCCTAATTCACTCAACCAACTGTCATCGCACTGTCCATCTCGCAATTCTAGTGTCCATAATTCATTAATACATAATTCGTTAACTAGTTCCTTCAGCAATGGGTCGATGGCCAAATGCAAAGCCATACTGGCGTTCAGATGCTCGCTTAGTTGATGACATTGGCAACCCCGGTGAGGGCAGCAATGCCGAATATCGATGCTCCGGGTCCCCAATTCCAAGAATCGGTGTCTGGGCCATCGGGGGGCTTCGCTTGGTGTAATGATCAGTACTACCGGGCTGAGGCTGGTAGCATGAGTACTGGTTCCCCCAATGGTCCGACGACAAGTTTGGGGTTCGAAGGTCTGAAATTGCGGTGGCTACGGATGCAGGCGACGGCGGCACAAACGAGCGCCTCGAGTTTGCTCGAGCAATCGGGGTCGATTCTACAGTGGATGATCCGTCGTCGTCTTGTCTCAGCAGCCAGCGCTGGCGCTCAAAGAAATCGGCGTTCGAGGTGGTGTTCCATGATGCAAAGCTTTCGACGCTGGGGCTGGATCGCACATTGGCCTGGGCGGCCAATTCCTTTTGTTGCTGCTGGCGCTGCGCGTTTTTGGACTGGGCCACTGGCTGGTGCTTGTGGCCAAACGCCCGGTCCACTGCCCGCTCCAGAGGGTTGAAGGTATTGGGAGGGGTTGCCATGGCGGGACCAATACCGGTGCCAGTGGTGCCAGTGGTGGCAGCGGCGGCGGCAGCAGCAGTGGTTGGCGGGTCAGAGCCAATGACTGGCGACTGGTTCTGACTCGACATTGGGGTATAGAGGCTCGACATTGACGACCGAGCGGATTCGGTTGCGTTAGTGGTAGAAACAGTCGCCGAGGACGCCGACGACGTTTCATGCTGGTGACGGTTGGATCGCCGTCGAGTCAAAGACGCGTGACGAGCGAGCGATGCAAAAGTCTTGGCTGGGGAAATCGGCGATCCTTCGCGAGACGACGACGACTTGACCGACTTTGCGGGCGATTTCGGCTCTCTGGAGAACAATAATCGGGATGGTGACCGGGTCGGGGACTGGGCGGTAGCGATTGCGGTTGGTGCTGCCGCGGAGTATGGGTATGGGTTAGTGGGGGATGTTTCGAGAGGGGGCAGCGACGGGAGAGGCCTGTTTTCAAGAATTGGCGACTGCTGCAGGCTTTGGTGGCTTTTGTGGTGGCCCTTGGGCCGCTCGGGGGACCGGGTGGGGACTCGAGGCGACGAAGACGAGGACGAGGACGACTTGAGGCCCGGGTACGAGCTTAGCTGCTGCAGCGATAGCGTTCGCATCAGCGACACGTCTGAAGACGACCCTTTGAGGTACTCAATGTCGACGTGGGCCGCATGAACAAAGTTGGACGGGCCCGAAATGTAGAGACCATTGACCTTTGGAGGGGCCTCAGAATTGCTCCTGCCCCGCGACCCACCGGTGCCAGCACCCGAGCTGTGGCCGCCGTGGCCGCCATAGGGACCATTGGCATAGGAAAACCCAGGGCCCGACCCACTGGAGTTGGACCCAGATCCTGACCCAGACGTGCCCAATAAGCTGAGGAATTTCGACGCCCCAGACGGGTGACTGGATTGGGTCGATGCTGAGGACCCCATTCGGGAGTGGCCCAATTTCGCTGACGAGGCCGGCGAGTAGTTATGCTGAGGGGAGATAGACTCAGATAGCGACAGGCCTCGAGATCTGGTCGAGGACCCGAATCGGCGAAGCCCTGCGAGCCCCCGTTTGCCAGAGCTGGAGCCCGACCCCGACCCGGTGCGGGACCGAGCATGGCCAAATGTGGTGGTGCTACTGCCGTCGTCGGATTCGGAGTCAGAGTCGTCGTCCAACCACACGTCGTGCATTGGCGGGGCCACGAGCAAGGACGAAGAGGACCTCGAAGCTGCCATGATTGGGGATGGATTGCACTATGCCTATGCCTATGCCTCAAAGGTGACCATCGTCCATGTATATATATCGTCAAGGGGCCCGTATATGCCAGTCGCCTACTCCGGCAATTTTTTTTTTTTTTGCTTCTTTCATAGTCCTCTGTACAAGATGCATGTAATTTACATGCATGGGCAGTGGGAGTCGATCCCTGCACCTTGGCAGGAGACTAAGCAGGAGACAATAAGGAGACGAGGGATGGAAAGGGGGGGAGGAGGCCCCCTCCTCTATCCACAGTATAGGGCAGCGAGACGCGACATGTATTGGCTGGATTGAATGATCCAATCGGCAGCCAGACGGCCGCCAGTCCACCCCTCGGTGGCCCAAACCGCCAACCCACCAACCCACTCTCCTGCCCCCCGCCCTCCCCACTTTTGCGGCCTAGAAAGAGAGAGCAGCCCAGTACCGGAGCCCACTAAATGGGGCCCGCCGTCATTATGTCCGACCTCAACCCGCCGGGGACTGACAAAGTGGATTGCAAAAGCAAATCCGACGGTCCCAAACAGACAAGAGCAGCGGTACCCCTCTCGCACCACGAGCCACCTGGATCTGATCCCGTCGGTCTCTAACGGTTTCTGTGCGAAGGCAGGTGCGGTTTTCATTGAGGTGCAGACTCCTATGCATCATTCACGCACAGGCTTAGACGCTTATGCCTACGGCACTATGGGGCACCGGCCACTGGGTGGTGGGAGGGGTAGGTGATAAACAGGGGTGGTTTCTGACCACACACCCAGCCGGCCGTTATTCAGGGTAGGGAGATCCATCGCAGGAGGTAGGTGGCCAGGAGACGGAGTGACCGTCGATACGGGGCGCGGGAGTCAAGGAGGCCCCAACCGTACGACGCCACGGCCCACCAATACGCCATATCTCCAGGGACACCGTACAGGGTATTGAGGAGGAGCGGTCAGCGGGCAATCGATCCTGGACCGTCTGGTGGTCAGCTGGGTGATGGGGTTGGCGGTCCCGCCCGGTTTCCCCGCAAATACGGGTAGCTGCTATGTCTCGGTAACTAGAAACGTGCACATGTCAGACAGGGTAGCGATGACGACCAAGATGGGGTCAAAGGTAGGCGTCGGGCAAAGATGGGGTAAGTGGGGGAGATTAAGTTTGAGAACGAGTGGGAGCAACCGCGCAATCAGTTAAGCGGCCCAGCGGTTGAGCAGTCGGCAAGAACCGGATGGACTCTCACACTCACACTCTCAAACTCAAACTCACACTCTCAAACTCACACTCTCAAACTCAAACTCACACTCTCAAACACTGCCGAAATGGACGCCCACCAAGTTTGGTAGTCGTAGTGGGTCAGGCGGGTGGTGAAACTATGGCAATTGGCTCAATTAGAGAGGTCTGGGAAATCAAGTTGGTGGAGCCCAATTGAAGGGGAGGGTCTAGACTAGTTGATTTGGTGGAGAGAACAGTCGAGTGACTAGTTGAATAAAGCATGAATTTCATTGGCCACACTGACACCCTGAGAAAGGGGTCAGATCGGCTGTTATCGTAAATGGGTAAAACAGGGAAAGTAGGTGCCTATAGAAGCCAAGACTACAGTAGCGATTGAAGTGGTATCAGAGCCAAGATTACAGCACGTATAGCAGCGGTACCAGGATAAGCACCGATTGCAGCGGTATCAGGAGTCAATAATACAGCACCGCGATGGCATCGTCAGCTGCCGCTTATGCCTTAGGCCCCTCCCATCTTACCAAACTGGAATACGTTGGCAGCAGAGCTTGCCCCGCTTCCCTTGGTGGAGTCGTCTTCGTCAACCGACTGCTCACTTAGCCCAAATAGTTTGCCCCTCAGTCGCACTACCGATTGGGCAGTTTCCTCGCCATGGCGATGGCGAAGGGCAAAGAAGATGCCGTTAGTTAACAGCGAGTCGGGACCCGCCTGATTGAGTCCACCACTTCCCAGTCCCAGTAGCGACGACGGTAATCGGACGTTAAACTCCTCGGCCATCTCTGATAGCGACGACTTGGTCGACACCCCGAGCGCTTTGCAAATGTACTTGACGTCGTACACATTAGGGAAGTACTTTGCTAGCACCTTTGCAAATCCCGCCTCGTCTACAGGGACTTCCTTATTCACTAGTAGTGACAGTAGGTACCCCAGATCGTAGCCACTGTGGAACGCGACCCAGTTAAGGCGGTCATTTAGTACCAATCCTGATGATGTTAGTAGTTCGGCAAATGCAAATGGATCGATCCCCTCGGTCTCGTGCTTAAAGAATTCAACGCCAGACTGCCGCAACAATTCCATGCCATCAGCAGAGCTCATGTCTTGACCGGGCGAAAACTGGAAGTTGAATTGCCAAGTCGAATGGCCCGGAGGCATGTTGCCATACTCGTCAGCGAACGTCAATCCGATTTGGATCACTTGTAGAATGTCCACGTTCGATCGAAGGGTTTGATAATGGTATTCTGACGTCGACTTGAACGAGCCAATTGGCCGAGCAACAATTCCAGGGAATTTGCAGTCTATAAACACATGATTGTACCGATTGACAATCTGATTTCGAATCACCGCCATTTGCTGTTCAAGGTTCCACCTCCATACATTCAGCACGGGATCTGGCGTCATCACCTGCTGTTGCTGTTGTTGCTGCTGCTGCTGCGGATATGGTTGCGACTGCTGCTGCTGTTGTTGTTGTTGCTGCTGTTGCTGCTGTTGTTGTTGCACTCCATATGATCCTTGATACCCCATCGACATTTGGGAGTACTGCGGAACTTGCTGAGGCACCATATATCCTGGGTTGCCGGGCATTATTGGAGGAGGCCCCCCCGTTCTAGCGTAGCTTGCTCTCATTGTGAGTGACAACGCTTCGAAAGCACCTCAAACTAGACAGAATATCACGCCCGATCTTGTCAATCTAGCGAGCTGAGCTGGCTTGGTAGAGTGAAATATTGAAGATTTGTGCCGTGCTATCAGCCCCACTGGACCGCTGCTGGACTGAGACACTAGAAAGCATACCAGAAAATAGTGCAAATGATAGCATAGCTGTGACTGCGGAAGAGGCAGCCACGGAGCCAATTGGTGCTGGGGTGCTGGGCAGGGGGGCCCATAGTGATGAAGAGACCAGTGCTAAGGTCTTTGTGGGTGTGGCTACGTTCTTTAATTAGCATGATGCTCTGTTGCTCCGCCGCTTCGCCTCGCCTCCTACCGATCTCCTGCCTGCCTATGGCTGTCTAGGAGCGTCAAAGCAGGAGCCCCCGTACGCCAGGACGCGTTCCGCCATGCGGTGGTAACACCAGCATCACCATGGTAACGTTGCACGCCGACTACCCTGGCATTGGCGCAGTGGTAGGCAGCTGCATTCGACGGCCACTACCACTACAGCCGAGATTGGAGCCCGGTGCAGCGCAGTGATATCATGGCGTGGAGGACAGAGACATTAGCGGCATAGAAACGGCATAGCAGAAGCATAGCAGCAGAGCAGCAGGACGCGGGGTCTGCCCAATGCCAGGTAGACAGATAATCGGCAGCCCACTACCGCTTGGTACGGCCCAGGGACCTACAGTTTGGTATAAGTTACAGTTTGGTACAGTGTGGTACAGTTTGGTACAGTGTGGTACAGCTTGATACAGCTTGGTACAGGAGCAATCCCTTTGACTGATAGTCAGATGCCGATGCTGGTACCTGCAAGTGCGATGGACCGTTGGCGGCACCAGAATTTCGTCGGCCTGCTGTTTCACCACTCAGCTGCAATAGTGGTTATGCATATCCGCTGCAGTTGGGAGGGGGCAGGTAGGACAGCACTGACACCGGACAGGACAGAGACGGCAGGTAGGATTAGTCGCCAGTGCTTTGAGTTCCGTTTGGGTGTTTTGTACCGTTTGAGCGGCCCCTAGAGATCGTTCCGGAGAATCCCCATGTCACACCACACCGGCCGGAGTGCAGTATGTAAGCTAACCCCGAGGTCACAGACGCTGGGCTGCATCTACCAGGGCCAACGACGGTGCTGGGTGCGTTTCCTCCTGCATTTGCAGTGATAGCCTAGCATTGTGTGATTGGCACCGTCCAGACTGGATTCGTAACGTACGACGGCCGACATGTGGGTGAATGCGACCTATTTTGAGTCCCTCGAAGCGATCGGACGCGGGCGTAACGGCAGCACAGGCCAGAGATCGTGCCTAAACAGACAACAGACAGTGTAGGGCGACCGATCGTAGCGGTGTGCACGGTGAATTGACGATTATAGACGTATGGTGAACGAACTGGGCTACGGGACTGTGGGACTGTGGTCCGTGGGTGGCCTTGGGCTGGAGGTGGATCCGTGTGGATACGGGATGATACGTGGTGGAGACTAAAACGGTGGGCCAAACCGGACTGGGCACACAGCAACGTTTGGAGGCAGACCGATCAATGCGAGGGTCGCGTTTGGGGTATGCGGTGCAGTGTACGGGGATATCGATTGACAGTGCCATACTGGACTGTTAGAAAGCGGTACGAGCAGGAAGGCAGTACTGCCAAAGCGGCAGATGCCACGTCAGATACACAGAATGTCTGTAACAGAATGACATGAGATTAACAGATGTCTGTAACAGAATGACATCAGACTATCGGAATGCCTATTATCAGAATGACCTCAGAGGTCAGAGGCCCAGTCCCAAGAGCACGCCCAGGGTGACAATCGGATTAGATGCTCGGAATACGGATAGTTATGGCGAGTGCGACAGGCAGCTGGGCAGCTAGCGACCCCTCTCCTGGCCCCTCTCCTACACTGTTAGGCTCATTATCTATGTAGCGTCTATATACTAAGCTACGGTAGACGCCGCAGTGACTCCTCGGACTGCAGGCCCAGAGCTCTTGACCTCTCGTGCTGCCACCTGAATCTTCAATTCCTTGGTGATGCTGAGAATGACTTCGATAGGAGCTCCCTTCGAGACGCCCTTAAGTCCGGCCTCGGCCAGCAGCTTGCCAGCATTCACAACCTTCTCCCGAACTTCTTCAGGCTCGTCGTCTTCACTCCAGTCAGACTCGTCGTCCTCCTTCTCCACAGGCGCCTTCTCCACCGTCTTGGTCACAATCTCAGACTTGCCCTCGTACACGCCAATCAGCACATTCTCGGACTCGGCAGTGAATGTCTTGGACTTTCGAATTGGCAGCGCAGTGTCAATGTCTACAATGGTCTCGAACTTGCCATCACCAAGCTTGACTCCAATGGGGGCCACAAGGTGAGGCGCGACCTTGACCACCGACTGCTGGGACTCAGCAATCTCCTCGTCATCAAAATCGGCAATCAGCGACGCCTGCACAGCACCGCCTCGAGCAATCAGCTCGTTGGGGTTGACAGCCTTAGTGTCGGTGGAGGGGGCAGTGATGACGGTGTCTTCGCCAAACACCGCAGCCAAAGAAGACGCAATCTTAGGGGTGAATGAGGTTCCGCCCACAAGAAGCACCTCGTCAATGTCCAATACATCGAGCTCCGCCTTCTTGACCACCTGCTCAGCAAACTCAATGAACCGGGTAAACACCGGTCGGGCCGCCAGCTCGAACCGCAGTCGGTTGATGACAGTGCTATAATCAATTCCTTCAGCCAACGACTCAATGGCAAAAGTAGACGAGGTGGTGTTGGAAAGGGTGCGTCGGGCAAGCTCACTCTCGGCAATGAGCTTGGCAACAGATCGAGCGTTGGTCAATGGGTCAATCTTGTGCTGCTTCTGGAACTCCTTGGCAACAAACTGTGCCAGAGCCTCATCTAGCTTGTATCCACCGAGCTCATAGTCATGGTGAGTGCCGAGAATGGTAAAGATGCCTCCTCGAGACGCAATCACCGCTCCATCAGATCGGGTGCCTCCAAAGTCGGCAACCACATAGATCTTATCACCAGGAGGAGACCCAGCGTTCTGGTGCTGGGCAGTAACGTGGGCAAGCAATGCAGCAGTGGGTTCATTAATCAGCTGGAGGACCTTGATGCCAGCGGCTTCGGCCACTGACTGGACGGCCTTTCGCTTAGACTCGGTGAAGTTAGTGGGCACAGACAGGACGGCGCCATCGATGGGCTTTCCCAAGAAATCGGCGGCTGACTCTCGCAATCGAGTGAGGTGTCGCACTGAGACCTTGTCAATTGTCAGAGGCTCGGGCTGGGCATCTTCGGCCGAAGACGTCACCACCTCGAAAGTGGTGACTCCATCGCGCTCCACCGGGTGAGCGGAAGCATGGGTATAGGTAGGGTCAATGTTCTTGAAGTCCTCGCCAATAAAGTCTCGGAAATACGCCACAGTATTTTTGGGGTTTCGAATCAACTGGTTCTTGGCCTGCACTCCGTGGTACTCGTCCTCGCCTACATAGGAGATCATTGAGGGGATGACTCGGTCACCATCCTGGTTAGCAATGATATCGACCTTACCTTCCTTATTGACGTAGCCAATAGAGGAGGAGGTGTTACCAAACGCAAGTCCAATCACAGTTTTGGACATAGCTCTTGTTTATCTGTATAAGTGGAATGTGAAATTTCAAAGCCTCCAATTTTTTTTTTCTTTCTTACGGCTCGGAATTTTTTCGAAATTTCAAAATCTCCACATAGCCGCACGTCGCCGCGTTGACGAGATCAACTCTAGGTGCTCAGCCGGTAGCCAGTACAGCTGATTAGGAGCAAGATTGGGGACGGTATCGGGTGTATTGGGGCGTAGATTGAGCTTTAGTACGTGCGAAACGCGGTGTCCACTTGGTTTCTCGGCTTGAATTGTGGTTATGGCGGAACTGCCCGCTGCGGCGGCATATAAAAAGAAGTCAGGCCAAATCGTTGCCCTCGATAATGAAAAGACTATCGCATGGCAAGAGACGGGGTCCTCAGCAGTGGGCCTGAAGTTTCCGGCTTCCACTGTTCTGACAATCAAGGCATCGCTGGCAACGTCGCCAAAGAACCTGCTACAGGTTGTTTGTTCTGGATCAGGGCCCGGGGAGGAGATAAAACACCAATTCTCCTTTGCTACTAGGGAAGCTCTCGAGACTGCGAAGCTGGCATTACAGAATTTGCTACAACGGAGACAGCCGGCTCCAGAGACACAGGCATCTTCAGGAACACCGGGGCCTGCGTCAGGACCTACAACTGCCGATAGCATGAGCGCTGCATCACCCGTTCCTCCTTCCAGCGGGAACGGGATTTCTACGGTTGGCCCAGGAATTGATGAAAAATCGCTGCTGCAAAACCACGAGCTACAGCAGCGGCTGCTTAGAGAGAATAAGGAGCTCATGCGCATCTTTCAGGAAGCTGTAATCGTAGGCAGCCTTCCAGCAGTCGATTTTTGGTCGACTCGAATTCACGACCTGCGAGCTGCGGCCCTGCAAACTTACCAACGCAATGGCCCGTACAATGTGCTGAGTACAATCAAGCCAAAGACAACTAACGATAATCAAATTAACGTCTCACTGACTCGCGAAAAAATCCGGGATATCTTTGATCAATATCCCATTGTTCGTCAAGCATACAATGAATGCGTCCCCAAACTGTCAGAGGCCGATTTCTGGGGGCGTTTCTTCACCTCGAGACTGTTTCGCCGATTGCGAGGCGAGCGAATCACTGCAAATGACCGAACTGACTCGGTTCTGGACCGGTACCTATCTCAATTCGAGCAGGCCGGGGCAAAACGAAAGGCGGACAACGATGACGAGTTTGTGCCCCAATTCCGCGACATGGAGGGTAACGAGCAAGACGATCCGCAGAAACTGGGGAACCGGCCGGATATCACAATGCAACCCGGAAAGACTGGCACTGACTACATGTCGCTCATTCACACAATGAATCGTCTGTCGCAGCAGATGGTACATGCCGCAGAATCGAACGAAAAGGGACCTCAGCAAAATGAACTTGAACTCGAAAGCGAACTGCGATTGGCAGACTTAGCAGATAAATCGACTGAGAACCCCCACGTGGAACTGAAGATCCGGTCCGGCGTGGTATCCAATCACTCGCGTACCGTGGATCCCAGTGTTCAATACAACGAGGACGAGATTCGACGGGAATTGGGGGCAATGAAGTCTGACTTGGCCCCCACAATGGACCTCAGTTTTGTGGCTACTGAGGACAATGTGCCCGAGATTTCTGCCGCATTCAAGCATTTTACCGATCTGGCCCGGATCCGAGGCGAGGAAGCGCTGGCAGCCGCCGACAGCACTGGAGCAAACTGGATTGGGACCGCCAAAACCCTAGACCTGGTCCAGATTACCCACGCTACCTCAATTGAGTTTCTGCGACACTTTTGGTCGCATTTCCTGTCTGGAGACCCGGCCCAGGTGGGGGTGCTGTCAAAACTAGTAGCCAGTCTACAAAAGAGCATTGAACGCATCGACTCGGTAGTGTCTGGGGCGCCAGGCTCCGACCGAGAAAAGATTCGGGTGGCATTGGCACCGCTTGTGGACTCGATACGAGAGGCACTACGACGATACGAGGAAGCGCTACAGCTACAGGCGAGTGAATCAAATAATGCGATTATGTCGTAATAAAAGTTTATGGGAAAAAGTTAATGTAGCCACAAAGACGCCCTTTATGACATGTTGTTGGTTTCTTTGAAATTGTCCCAGGCCTTGTTGAGAGTAACAAACACCGCCTGGGCAATCATCTTTTTCTCGGTTTCAGTCGAGTCTGAAATCTTGTCCGGGTGAGTCTTGGCCACCGCTTTCATGTATGCAATTTTAACCTTTTTGGGCAGAATTAGATCGGCCATCCCTACTGGCTTCCACTGCAACTCAGGCCATAGAATTGAATCCAGCGACCCTAGCAGTGCACGTAGATTGTGCTCCTTGCCGTCCCGCCATGACGCGATCTTTGCATCCACCGAATCTAAAAGTTGGTATCGCTCAGCATCTACCTTATCTGCCGCAGCGTTGGCAGCTCGAATGCGGTTGACCGCCTCTTTGCTTGCCTTTGAATTGTCACTTCCATTGGCGGCAGCAGCGGCCCTTGACGGCGCTTTTGGAGCCGGCTTTGGGGTTGGCGCCTTCTTAGGCTGCAGTTCAGCTAGACATCGGCGCTTGCCCGAGATGCTGGTACTATCGGAATGGCCATTTTCAAGCAATTGTGTCCAGGATGCCAGCGCCTCAGTGAATTTTTCCAAATGCTCTGCTGCTTCTGCCCTTTTGGTAGTCAATTTCGCCCAAACATCCTTAACACTCTTGGAATCGATTTGCTCTCCAACACCCATATTTGGTCCAATGATCGCAATCCCCTGTTCAGCATCGGCAAACGCAGCCTTAGCATCACCTAGCTTGAGATAGGATGCCGCTCGATTCGAAAGCACAATTGTGCGCAGAAGGTGCTGCGCAGGGATGGGTTCAAGAGCCAGCGTGTAATGGGCTGTGGCATCGGCATAGTCGCCCCGTTTAAACGCTTCATTGCCCTTCGTCCGGGCATCCTCAGAAGTCTGCAAGGCAATTGTGGACGCATGTACAGCAGCTCTTGGTGCCGGAGCAAACTCTCGCTTAGGACCCGCCGGGGGCTTTGGCTTGTCCAATGGTGGCCCCTCCTTTGGAACTGGCGGACGAGAAAACGAGGATTGGCCGAGCGGTGTTCGGAAAGACCCATTCCCAGTAGTTTTAGGACTCGACCTTCGGGCAGGGGATCGGTATGTAGGAAGCTCGTCGTCGAACGATTTGAACTTTTGAGCCCTAGACGGAGGTGCTGCTGAAACGGGCTTGTCTGCTTCAGTAGGGAACTGCGGCGTGCCCACCTGAGTCGGAAATTGAGGGACCTCTTGGTCTCGTGGCCGTCGTGAATTTTGACGATGTGCCGGCTCATTGTGAGAGTCAAGGCGGGAGGCCTCATCGGTAAGGTCACTGTCACTTTCGGCGGACAGATACCGATCGCGATCTCTCATCCATGCTGGCTGTCCATCAGATTTGTGATTGTACTGCTCGACGGCCTTGGCGATGTTTTTCCTGCCCTGGTTCCAAAAGCTGCCGGCCATGCTGATAAATGTAGATGAAAACTCCTGGGCCATTTT
Source organism: Blastobotrys peoriensis (assembly GCA_003705735.3). Taxonomy (NCBI): domain Eukaryota; kingdom Fungi; phylum Ascomycota; class Dipodascomycetes; order Dipodascales; family Trichomonascaceae; genus Blastobotrys; species Blastobotrys peoriensis. The sequence continues at coordinate 45,867 of PPJJ03000087.1, read as the reverse complement.
GCCGATATCCTGGGATTGCGGCCCGCCTCTACCAGCAGCTGGCCCCCGAGATGAGGACCGGGAACTGGCAGGCGATGCGTCGTCTGAAGACAGTCCGTTTGGTCGGGCTTTCTGGTGAGCTTCGCGCATCAAAAAGTCAATCGCTTGCCGGACATCCAGGCCAGTGTCAGTATTTGCGAGGGCGCGGGTGGCTTGGTCCGCTGAAAAGCCCATCTCGACCAATTCAGCCACTTTAGGATCTCGAGGGTCGGCACCGGCCGCAGTAGCTGGGCTGCCTCTTCTGCTAGTGGACTCGCTCCTTGGCGCGCTTCTAGGCGGGCCCCGGCTCGAAGACCGCGCAGAACCAGGCTCCGGTGTTGACTCGCGACTCGATTCTGAATCAGCCTGGCTCCGAAATGAAGCTGGAGAGTGTGCTTGCGCACGTTTCGGCGCAGGAGCTGGTGCAGGGGCAGGAGCTGGTGCTGGGGGCTTGTTGAAGACATCAAACAGTTCGTCAATGTTGTCGTCGATAGACTGGGTGGTGCCCTGGGGTGCAGATTGAGGCACCGGTTGAGAAGCCAGCGAGCTGCCAAGTCCGTCTAGCAGGTCAGTAGAGTTAGACGTCAGCGATTTCCCGCCTTTCGATGGACCGGTAGACGCTGCTGGCATTCCATCTAGTAGATCACCAGGCCGAGCCTGGCTGCCCCCCAGCAAATCTGCAGAATCAGATTGTTGAGAAGGCGTTTGAGTTTGCGACCTCGAGGACCCGAGCAGGTCTAGCCCCGCCCACGAGTCAGTAGCGTGTGCGCGTGCTTTTGACTGCGATTGTAGGCGCTGGTTCTGATGGTCCTGCAGCGTCAGGGGCTTTTTGGACTGTGATCCAGACTTTGCGCCAGCCATCGACGCCAAATCGGCAAACGAGTCGCCGGAGCCCGTGCTGTTTGGAGTGGCAATCCCACTGCCAGGAGACGCATCACGAGTGCCAGCTTTCGCTGGCTTCAGCAGATCGGAGAAGCTGTCCATAACAGTGAGGTGGTTGTCGCACGGGACGCCTATATCGATGGACTGGACGGCTAAACTTTAACTGAAACTGAAACTGAAATTTAGGGCGTAAGGCAGGAGTACAGTCGGTAGGCAGCGGGCATAGAAAAGCCAGTACAGTAGGCGGTAGGCAGAGGACAGCAGTGTAGTCGGCAGACAGTTTAGGCGCTTTGGTTTGGGTAAGTGGTGAGGTGGTGACGGGTGAATTGAGTGAATTGACGAATGCTACTCAAAATTGTGGTACATTATACGTGACTCTAGTCGTGATTTTAGTCGTTTTCTAGTCGTAGAAGTGTTGTATATCGTATCAATGCTAGTTTACAGAGGTCCTCAAGGCACTGATAAATGCACTGACCCGGTTTAAAGCATCGTCTACCGCGCCGGGCTCAGAATTGGATCCAATGTTATGGGTAGCACCCGGAATGAGACCACTGTGCTGACTCCAGGTAGGAGCAATCTTACTCCAGCGGTCAACTAGTGCTCGCTTGTCTACCGTCTCCGGTACGAATTCATCGTTGCCAGAGTACAGTACTAGCAATGGAACAGTGATTTTGCCAATGGTAGAGGCGAAGTCGGCATCTGTAAGGTCAGACGAAAAGAAATCATCTCCACCGCGCACTTTGGCTAAAGATACAAACCGGCTGGCCGAGGTTGGAACGTTGATTCCAAATGACAGCGCCTCTGTCAGCACTTGGGAACCTTTGCCTTCCGCAATTAGCGCTTCTGCGCCCGCTAGTTTCACTGCAAGCTTGTCCTTCGGCTCTGACAGTTCAACTGCCTGGCGATCAGATACGCTGGCCTGAAGAATGACGCCTTGAACCAATGGCCGACCTGCAAGCGTATTCTTGTCTCCCTCATACTGCTGGGTGGTGTAGTACACAGCATCCTGAGTCCCAGTGGAGTGGCCCATCAGCACAATTGACTGCTTTCCGGCCGAACTTCGCAGGTATTTGATTACCCTTGAGATGTCGGCACCATCTCGAGCCAAAGATCCAGTCCCCCACCCGATGTAAGAAGACCTTGTCAGGGTCTCGACCAACCCCCACCCGGCGTCGTCTAATACCTGGGCTAGCTTTGTCGTATACGGGACAGTACCCAGGCCATCGCCCAATCCTCCAACAAACAGGACGACGTTTTTGTGGCGCTTCAGGCCGTGCTCGACCGCCGTCAGGCCCTCGATAAAGTAGACACTTGCCTCCATAGTGTCTCCCGGTACGAGGTTGCGTAGCGAAGCGAACCGCGGACCGTAAGGGAGTGTCACCTATTTCGTAGCAATGACGTGATTGGGCATTACCAGACTGACGGACTACACTTTGGATCTGGGCAACGACAGACGGAGTAAATTCGAGTCAACTTTGACGGTAGTCCTGCCCAAGCTGAATCAACTCTTACCGTTTCATGCAAATAAATTAGTTACTTCTTTGGCTCATTGGCCAACTATGAGAGCCCACTGAGAGCCCACTACCACTCAGATTCTCCGGCGCCTCGAGAAAATACATAGTCCTTGCCATTAATATTGGCAATTCCATCTTTCAAAACATACTTCCACTTGTTTTTCACCCGCTGCACCTTGTCGTATAGACACAGGATAATCATACCCCCGTCATCGTCTTCGTCTTCATTGGCCGAATCAATCTCATCGTCGGAATCATCTAGATCCGAGTTGATTTCATCTGATTGATCGCTGGCCCCATCCGCCTGCCGCATAATCTTTTGTAGCTTGTTAGTATCGACGGTGATTTCTATGTTTGAGGACCCGTTCAACTCATCCTCTGATGCTGTAGCAAGCTTGTGTGCAATCAACTTATCCACCTCCGCCGTTGTAAGGGGCAGGTCTGATGCACCATCAGCTTGGGCCAAATGGCCGCCCCCCGGCAGCACCAAACCTCCACCATTACCATTTGCATCAGAGTTTGCGTGGTATCCCGAATCATCAACCCCCGGTACAATGCCGCGATGCTCGCGAGCAAGATTTTGAGCCTCTTGGGCCGCTCTCAAAGCTGCCTCAGACGAGTCTAACAGGCCAGGGATTTCAGCGCCAGACTCGCGCTTGAGTCCATTAGCTCCGCCGGGGTTACCAGGGTTCTCGATAATGTACTCGGACTTTACCTGGGGCCCCCTCACGCTGACCCCTGAAGCTGCCGCAGTGGGTCCTCCGCCGAGCCTCAACCCCGTCGGTTCACGATCAAGAGACAGGCCATTTTCCCATGGCATTGGCGCCACCGTGAGCTGTGACAGACGCTGTTGCCATACTAACCGCAGCTGTTGTAACGTATCTTCGTCAATTCCCGAGTCTTCAAAGTCCTGCCTCGACTCGTTAACAACATCGTTGATAACGTTATAATACAGATTCCCCACAAGATCGTTTGACATGACTGGTACTGTCAAGGTCGGCCTATTTGCGAAAAACAACTACTGGAACTCAACTCCCTCTCGTCCGCCGGCAGTAATCCACCGTCGTTTGCTCCTGTCGAGTTGATGTTAGAAAGCAAGGTGGCGAAACGGAGGTATTGGGTGCTGCGTGCTCACGTGTTCAGGCCGTGCTCTGTCATCTAAGCGTAAATTATAGTCTGATTTCTCAGCTTTACTGGGAGGAACTTGGCCGAACGCCAGAGAAATGAGAGGCAACTGAGGCCGTGGCACAGTGGGAGATAGTAGTAGCCTGGCAAGCTTCCAGCACGGGGTTAGAATTGAGTCGTCAGCAGGCGGCGACTGAGAGTGACGTAAGCCAGACAGCCTGGACGAATATGTATATACATATATATATAGAGAGAGAGATAGGATATCGGTATTACGCCTCAGACCATTTAGCTTTGATTATGGCTTTTTCTCGTCTGTTGGTTCGTGGCTGCTTCAAACTTGTCTCTTGGTGAACCTGCTGCCGGATTTACTTTTGTGGAAGATCGGCAGTCGAGGCTTTGACGTGCATGGCGGGGTAGAATATTATGCCACGGCCCGAACGTGAAAGACAGTCGTTTATAAGACGCAAAAGGGCCCGGACAGCTTGGTAGGGAGGAATTAAGTCAGTCGATTCAGCCAGTCGGTTTCGGTGTCGCATTGTTGGCGCTTAGAAGGTGTTTGTTTACTACTCTTACAACTGTGTCACAAATGACGCAGGGCAAGGGTATAAGGGATGGAGGAAGGGCGCCGAGATGCGCCAATAAAAAATATAGGAATATTTAGGTGACAGCTGTGGATGAATTGAGTCGAGGCAATAGCCGTCTGAATTTTTAGTCTGCCTGTACGGGTCTCTGCAAGTCAGTCCAATGAGTACCATTGAGGTTGAGCACTATGTCGTCTGCTATTAGGACAATTCCTGTTTAACCAGTAGTCCTGTCCAACTAACAAGTCTCTTGTAATTCAGTATTTACAGTGTGCGATCAATACACTATCTACTCACGCACTCTAGCAATTTTAGAAGGAGTAATTGGAAGTCTATAGTGTCTAAGATTATTTCACGCCACTCGGAGGTGTCACTGGGTTGGATTGAAATGGTCTTCGTGGGATGCTTGCACAAATCATTTCTTTTGAGTTCATATGTTAATTTTCTCTATACTACTTCAACACAGAAATAGGCGCGCTTCGATTACGAGCTTCATCTGTTACCAAAAACCCACTCTGAATGTGGTTCATACTTAATAATTAGCATTTGAAACTGTCTCGGACATTCTGTGCCCGGCAGATCCATTCGACGTCCCATTCCATGGCGGGCTTACTTCCAACAACTATATTTTTTGAGGAGCCAACAGGTTTGTATATACCGCCGCCTGCACACCCACACAATTCACTTGCCAGTTGCAACACCCTCTCGATAGAACTGACGTTTTACTGAGTCGCTTCGAAGGCCATTGCGGGTTAGCCTATTTATTCATTAAATTCTGCAGAAACCCTTACCGTAATCAAGCTCTGGCGTCACTACGACCCGAGAACTTCAAAACATCTCGCAATCAACTCCATCTATTTCGGCTGCAGCTCAGGCATCGCTACTGTAACGATAAGATAAGATCGCACGGCGCGCGATATGCACGTGACCCAACACATGATCCAGCTGCAGGCTTAAAGCGACGCGCCTCCATTTTATTTTGGAGGCAGTCGCGTCTTGAGTAATGAGCAAGGAACAGCCTGGTTCCGGCCAGTATGGATTTCCGTATGGAAACCAGCACGGCCAGCAGCGTGAGATGCCTACCAAACTCGAATCTGATGATTTTGATGATGATGCTATTAACGCAGCTCTTGAAGCAATGAGCCTAAATCCGAGCACTAACTTCGCCAACAATCGCACTGATCCGACTAATGATGATTGGTTAGACGAAAATATTCTGCCCCCAAGCCATACTTTCGATTTACCTAGTGAGGGCGCACACAATTCGGAATTCCAAGGTCCTGGTGATGCGCGTGCTGAGTGGTCCAATGAGAGTTCGAGTACCGTGTTTCATCGCATGGACATTCGGTTTGGAGCGGACTCAGCCGAGTCCAGCACACTGTCCACGCCGTCCAAAGCCCCGATTCAGCGATCTTTTAACATTGCCGGTGATAAGGCACCGGTAGGCTTTGATGAAAAGCTGCTGGCCAATGTCAAGAACGAGCCGTCCGCCGAGCCAGTTCGAGACTCGCCGTTGCACCGATCCGGGCATGGACCCGGTTATGCAGTGGGCCGCGCTGCCTCACTGCAGGTGTCGCCTCAGACCCCACCGGCAGGAGAGTGCAATACTACTCCTGTGCGTGCAGAGAGGACTCCTGAAGCGGGCCTCGAGAATGTGCCTCAGAAGGATCAGGTCGTTGTGACACGGCCAGATCCCGCGGCCGCCGCTCCTTCACTCAAGGTGCCAGGTCTTGGTCCCCAATCAGTGGCTGCCCCGGCAACACCACCGAGCAAAATCAACCGTGAGGTTAATGATGCACAAGACGAGAAGGATCTCAACGCGTTTTTCGACCGGTTCCGCGACCGGTTGACATTCCGCGAAGCTGACGGTGTTCAAAAAGCTCTTATTATTTTGGCCCCGCTCTCTTATCGGCACGTCTTTTCTCGCCCTTGGGTGTCAAAGAAGTATGTTTCTTCAATTGTCGAGCGACCCGAACGATTAATGGCAATCTCTCTCGGTATTGGATGTGCTCTGTCTGCGCTTCCCGGACAATTCAATCTCGAGCTCTGTACCAAACGGACGTTGCTCACTTCGCGCCACGTCAGGCGGGTTCATGGCAGCCAATGGGGCAAGAAACTGTACGAGTTATGCGCAGAGAGCCAGGCGAAACTGGACAAGGGCGAGCTAGAAGTGCCATCTGATTGGAACTTTGGCGATATTTATTTGGCACCAGCCACTGTCGATGCGCTGGAGGGGTGTATTGGAGCGGTCGAAACCGGAATTGACCGAATTTTTGACCATTCAGACATTTCAAGAACGTTTGTGGCAATCCGCCCTCCCGGTCACCATTCTCATCCCTGTGTTCCATCCGGATTTTGCCTATTAAACAATGTCCATATTGGAATCCAGTACGCAGGCCGATATCACTCTGTCACTCATGCTGTGATTCTCGACTTTGACCTGCACCATGGAGATGGCTCTCAGGATATTTGCTTCAAGCTTGCTGGATTCAATGAGGACCTGGATGAGAATGATGATGACGGTGGTCCAGACACTGATGAGGAGATTCCAGTCGAAGTTCCTCAAACCCCTGGGGTTCCCAACAAATCACCAATTAAAGGTGGCCGAGGTCGCAAGAAGCAGGTCAAAGAGGAGGAGAAGCCGCCCAAAAAGAGGGGGCCCAAGATTGGCTACTTCAGTATTCACGATATCAACTCATTCCCATCCGAACTGGGGTATGCGCACCCAGATCTGATCAAGAACGGGTCGGTTTGTCTCAATGCCCATGAATTGTGTATTTGGAATGTCCATTTAGAGCCATATGGCGGTGATGTGGCGCGGTTCTACGACATTTATCGTCAAAAATACAGCGTCTTGCTTGCTCGAGCAGAGGAATTTCTGGCCTCGGCCCAGGCTCGAGCGCGTGCGAGCGGGGAGCCATTCAATCCTCTGATAGTGCTGTCTGCTGGATTCGATGGCTCGGAATACGAAACTGTGTCTATGCAGCGACATGCAGTTAATGTGCCGACCAGCTTTTTCCACAAGTTTACGGAAGATTCGATCAAACTTGCTGACAGGTTTGCGTCGGGCCGGGTACTGTCGGTGCTTGAGGGAGGCTATTCGGATGCGGCCCTGTCTACCGGAGTGTTGAGCCACCTTGGCGGGTTGGCGAAGGCTGATTGGAACCCAGAATGGGGCGATGGAATTGCAGCCAAGGAACTCGAAAAGGGATGCAAGCCAAAGTATGGCACTATAAGCACAAGGCAGGACGGGTCGCCTAAGAAAACGGCTCCAGTTGCGAAGTGGCTAGAAGAGGGCATTGAGATGGGACGAGCTTTATGGCCGAAGGAGGTCAAGACTCAGCCGGCGCCGACAACCGTCCGAAAGCCGAAGCCACAATACGAGCCATTAGCGACCCCGTCACGGGTTTTGCGAAGCAAAAAGCCGGCATGAGTACGTCCAGATCTATTCAAAGCAGTGGTCAAAGGGTGAGGCAATGGATTCACTATAATACAGTATAAAGGGCATCTAAAGAAGAGTGTCGCCTAAAGCACATCGAACCAGCGAGATGCCTGAGGTGACAGTGTCCGAAATGGACTTGTCGTCAGCGCCGAGATGAGGGTTGACTTCGACAAGGTCCATTGCAACAAGGTTGTTGGTCTCGGCAATGGCCTCGCACAGGTAGCATGCTTCTCTCCAAGTGAGCCCGCCACGGACTGGGGTTCCGGTCGCCGGGGCAAACACTGGATCCAGGGCATCGACGTCAAATGAGAGGTGGACAGGACGCGACCCGTCGGGGTTAACCTGCTCTAATGCCATTTCCACCACCTTGGCGATGCCGTACTTGTCGACATGGTGCATGGAGTACGCGGGAATGCCATTCTCTCGGATGTACTGTCGCTCGTAGGGGTCCACCGATCGAAGACCAATATATGCGAGACGCTTCTCGTCCAGACACCGAGGAACCCACCCAAACACGTCTTCCTCGCCCTCAGACGCTTTTGCGTTTCCGAGTAGGAATGACACGGGACATCCGTGCAGGTTACCGCTCTCAGTAGCATCGGGGGTGTTGAGGTCGGCATGGGCATCAATCCACAGCACCACGGCATCGGGGTACGTAGCCTGGACACCGGCCACGGTTCCAATTGCGATTGAGTGGTCGCCGCCAATGGTCAGAGTGAGGCGATTGGAAGACGCAGACGCCTTGACCGCTTCGTAAATCTGCTTGGTAGCGGACGCCACGTACCGGGGCCGCTTCATTCGGCCGATATCAGGATCGCTAGTGGGAATAGCGAACTTGAGATGCGAGGTGAATTCTGGGGTCCATCCCACTTCCTCAATGCTAGCCGCCAGACCAGCGTCCATCAATGCCTCCGGGCCGTCATCGACACCGCCCTTGCCCTGACCACCAGAGAAGGGGGCGCCAATAATTGCGACTTTCCCGGTCTTGACGAACTTGTTGTTTGAGGCGTGAGAATCCGCGATATGAGGCATGGTCGAGGAGTGCTTTGAGAGCGATAGATCGGCTGGAGGTGTTTTGATAGGAGCCGCACCGGATTAATTTTCGATCGCAGAGATGAGACGCGTGACAGGCACCTGATAAGAATAAACCTGGGAGTTAAGCTCTGCAATAGTAACCAAAGTAATGGCAAGTGTTAATAAGGTTGAGATGTAACCGATCGAGGTCGAGTGGTAGAAAAACCCGCACGCTTTTATATTGCACCCTCCTGCGCTATTTCTTGTCTCGTCGGCTCATCGTGGTTCCCCTAAGTGCAAGAGGACGCGGAGGGCGAGCGCCACAGCCGCGCAGCAGTTCTGTGTGACCTGCCATTTGCGGTTTTTTTGGTTCGGGCGCGGACGGGTGCGGTTGCTGTGGAAACGCCGAGGGGATTTGTAAGGGTTTGGGCGATAAGATAAGGACCGTGTCCAAATCGGGCACTCTCGGGATGAAGCGACATTTTCTCCAAACGGACAGTGACAGCGAGCTCATCCATCCAATGCGAAGGCGGAGTCTCAGAGGCACGGGCGCGCGCCCTAACCCAGCAAGGGCATCGCGGGGGATCCCAATAAGACAGTTCGGCCTGTCCTCCTCGGCTATGGTGGTTGTGAGTGACTGGCTTGTGGCGGGATATGGTAACTAGGTTGGTGGGGGATCGAGATTAGCGTTGGGCTAAAGATAGAGACAAAGTAGCGAGGAGCTTTCTCTGTTGCACGAAGAATTCCCGACGCGCGGCCAGCCACTATGCCTAGATTTTAGGATGCTACGGTGACCGAGCCTACCACGAGGCCGGGGCCGTCCATTGCCTTCCACTGGCCCGGCTACCAGCGTTGCCCGGTAACTATTACCTGAACCGTCTCCCTGGCGGCCCCTCCTCTCCCCCGTACCTGATGCTTAAGCGAGTTTAGGGTTATTGAACCACCAATTGTATTTTGGTACCTCGACTCTCAAGCACCTAATTTAACTTAAAAAAATGGATCTAGTCCCGGCTATATCTCTGGTGCTTAGTAGGTAATGGGGACTCATCGATTGAACTTGCTCACCAAAATGGCAGGGTTTGGTCGCCAAAAGCCGGCTCCCGTGCCTGAAGACCCCCCATTCACCACTGTTTCTCCTAGCTTGCCGCCATTGATTTTCGATAACCCCTTACTCGGTATCCCTGAGCAGTTTTTGGTCAATTCGGACAGTTTGACCGAGCGTGGGGACTCTGGCCTCAAGGGGCATGTTGAGCATGCTGGGTCGCCCGACAGCTTTGTCAATTCGTTTCCATCGACCGCTCCGCTTGCTCAGGCCCGGTTTCCAAAATACCCCCCTCACTTCCTATCGGTGCCAGATCAAAGTTTGGGCGATAGCACGCATAGCCTGCTCTTTCCCAGCGAATCTCCGCCATCTCTACTCACTCAATTAGAGTCCGAATCTGATGAGCCAGTTGAATTGGACCAGAGAAATGCTGCTGAAATTCCTGAAGCTGGCTTGGAGCGGGTGAAAAGCTTAGTGGTCACAGCTCCGAGCTTTGACCGAGCGGAGACAGTGCAGTCGGAGTCTACGGGTGGGGCAGAGCCAGAGTCAACCGTTTCTTTTAGGGTGTCAGAAGTGGCCCCAGAACTCACGGTAGCACTGGATCCAGGACTGGACCTTGGCTATTTTGTGACTGAAAACTTAGAACTGGGTTTGGCGCAGACCCCAGCACCAGCGTCACCTTCGTCCTCAGAATCGAGCTTCGAAGTCGCCTCACAAAGCATATCCTCATTAGCACTTAGGCCTGCCACAGCCCCCTACCGGACTCTCAGTCTCCCGCTGGTACGTGAGGTTGAGCCACTGCTGGGTCCGTTCACGCCTCTTCACAATCCCGAGATCCCCAGCCGGCATAGCTCTCATCGAGTTCCAAAGACACTGGTAGAAGACTACCTGCTGTACGTGCCCAAAGAAATTGAGACACTCACCACCAGGAGGAGAATGAATAGCTTCTGCGACTACCCCGTGTCTGCTCCAAAGCAAAAGCCCAGGTCAAAGAGTGAGGCAGATGCCGTAAGGCCCTGGGACATGAAAAAGCTCGATCTCAGCTCATACGAGTTAGATGTCATTGGAAACCGCCTTAGACAGATTGAAGCATCCATTGGGCGGTGGCAGAGAGAGCACTACAAGCGCATTGAAAAAGCAAGCGGAAGTACTGCTACGGCCCCTGATGACGCTGCCACGGCGAATGAAAGCCGCAATGAGCACGGTGAGTACGGGACCGCTGATTGTAGTGGGAGCGGTCCCAAAGAGAGCACTACCCCCACTGGCTCACCACCCGGGCAAAATCTATCTGGTTCACCGTCTCGCGTCGATTCTAACTCAATGGCTTCTGGCTCGTCTTCTTCGCCGTCTCCTGTCAATTCCCCTGCGGTTATGCCGCCCACTGTCACTCCAGTTCGCCTGCCGGCCTTGCCTGAGCCCATTGCCGATGGAGGTCGGGGTAAAGTGCTGGGGCTGGGGATTGACTTGGGCGCAGAAATTGAGCGAGACAGATTGTTCAAACCCCTGCCCCCACGACCAACCTCAATTCGTTTCTCGCCGGACACGGTGGCCAACGATCCCACCTTCCCCTCACTGCAGCCAGTACTTCCTCGCAGACTGAAAAACACCTCTACCCCGCCCCGGCGAAAGGATTTTGAATTTGTACCCCGTCCTGCCGCGAACTCCCCTAAGATCTTCGCTCCCCACAATTCATCATCTCTCAATCGCCGCCCAGCTCTCAATTTGACCGCACCACCTGAAGTCGAATCAGTCCGGCTCAGGCTGCATAGGGAGAGCCCGACCCCAGATCGGACGCGGTCCGAGTCTAATTCCCGTCAACGGTATCTGGAATTCCGCAATCGAATGAACAGAGCCGCAGGAGCTAACTAAATGTATATCAATCCAAATACAATTGCACTCTCCACCACGTAATCCCCCTCCAGCACTTACTCTGCTGCCGTGGCTACGTTCGATCTGTCTAATGTCGGCACTCCGATATCTTCGTGCATCGGCCTCCGACACCCGCCGGTTGCCGAGTCCTCGAGAGATAAGCGCCCAGTACGACAGGAGTGGATAGAGAAGAGTGGGAGATCAGGTACTTAGACAGCAGCGAGATAGGAGTCTGGCTGGAGTGCGTGGAGACAGAAATGCTGTTAGGATTACGAGGAACTGCGGTTGCAGTGATATTGACATTTGGGTTTGTGTGTTTTAGACTACTGACTCACCCTGACGTCGCTCCAGGATGGGATCAAAGTATACGACAAGTACAATGGGCAAACTGGGGGGCTCGAGCAGGAGGTCAGGTCGTATTGACGACACCCGGAGCGTCGGTAAGCTCCGGGGATGGTACTATTGGAGTTGAGGGTGAATTGCCGGTTCGTTTCCCCGATTTGCATCCCGACAAGAAGCATCTGGTCAAGGCCAGTCACGGCGCAGTGTCTTGTGATGTGGCGGAATGCTCAGACATGGGCGTGGACATCCTCAAGAGAGGCGGGAACGCTGTGGATGCGTCGGTTACGGTGGCCCTGTGCATTGGGTCTCTGCGTGCGTTTTCTTCAGGAATCGGGGGCGGCGGGTTTATGACGGTTCGGCATGGCAACGGCACCGCGCTGTCGTTTGACTTTCGAGAAATGGCCCCCGGGGCCGCCCACAAAAACATGTATGATCACGACCCATTGCTGGCGCAGGTTGGTGGGCTCGCAGTGGCTATTCCAGGAGAATTGGCCGGGCTCGAGCAATCATTTAATCATTTCGGATCCGGCAAGCTGTCGTGGGCTGAGCTCATCCAGCCAGTTATTGACATTAATCGGAATGGGTTCGAAGTGGGGACCGCGCTCTCGTGGGTGCTTCAATACGACAAGGAGATTTTGATGCAGTACCCTGAAGAATGGGACCAGTACTATGTGGACGGTAGACTAGCCAAGCTTGGGGAGACCGTGAAACGGCTCAAGCTCGCCGACACCTTGGAGACGATAGCCAACAATGGCTCGGCCAGAGTCTTTTATGACCCCGAGGGCCCAATTGCGCCGGCATTAGCTGCTGCTGCGCAAGCTCGTGGTGGCATTTTGACCGCAGATGATTTTGCTCGCTACGAAGTGCGAGTGGCCACTCCATTGCGAGGTGAGTTTATGGGCCGCGAAGTACTGGTGCCGCACAACCCGTCTAGTGGACCTGCCTTGCTATTTGCACTCAATGTATTTGAGAACTTAGAGCCCTGGAACGAGACCGGGATCGACTACGACGAGACGGAGACTCAGCGCCTTGTGGAAGTGATGAAGTTTATGGCGGCTCAGCGATCGCAATTAGGCGACACCTCAGAAACTCAATTCTTCGCTAAACGAATGCTAACGAGTGAATTCGCGAAGGAAATCAGTGCAAACATTAGCGACGATACTACCCACCCTTGGGAGTTTTACAAGCCAGCGTACGAGCCGCCTGGGGCCCATGGCACCACCCATTTCAGTATTATCGATGCCGATAATATGGCGGTGGGCATGACGACTACGGTCAATTTGGATTTTGGAGCTAAAGTGGCGGACCCCAAGACGGGAATTGTTCTCAACTCCGAAATGGACGATTTCTCCCTCCCAGGCACTTCGAATTGGTTTGGACTAGTGCCGTCAATTTACAACTTCATTGCCCCATACAAACGGCCATTGTCGTCTACAGTGCCAACGATTATCAGCAACCTTGAAACAGGGATTCCTGAGATGATTGTCGGCGCTGCGGGAGGATCGAGGATTACCACTGCAGTCTTGCAAGCAATTGTCCGCACCTTCAGGTACCGCCTGCCCCTGCTTGAGACAATTGCTTATCCGCGAATCCACCATCAATTGCTCCCGCATATCGTCTCTTTGGAGCCGCTTTCCAGCCCAAGTCTCGTGCAGTCCCTCAGCGACAAGGGCCATGAAGTAGAAGAAGGGCGTGTCGGTACTGCCATGAACGCGATTGTTCGGCATGTCGACGGAGCAATTGAGGCCGTCAGTGACTTTTGGAGGTCGGCCGGGCAGGCAGCCGGCTACTGACGAGCCACTGTTCCGGCCACCGCTTCACAGTCCTATATATTTATACGAAGCCACTGCCCATCTCGCCAGTATTTAGCCCATTTCTGTGCCCCGGATTCGGCCGACTTTTTCCCGACTGTCCGAGGTTGACGTCGTTTAAATGAGTGTTGCGGTAGGTGACAGTGAACTGAAAAGTATTGGAAAAAAATGACAATTTTGTGTAGAGGCAAAAAAAACCTGACCTACTAACACTACCAAAAAGAATCCAGAAAAAAATGAGTTGGCTTTTGGGGTCGTCAAAGAAGCAGGAGGAGAAGCCTTCGGAACTGAGCTTTGGTGAAGACGCCCCCGATGTGTCGTCATTCCTGGGAAGTGCAAACCTAGACACCGCCCGCCTCCACCCTCTGGCGGGCCTGGATCAAGGACTGGAATACTTGAATATTGAGGGAGAAACTGTCACAGATATGCCTGGTGCTCATGGAGTCATACCCATTAAGGACTGGACTGACGACCTCTGTTACGGAACTGGATCCGTGTACCTTACTGGGCTGGGTTTGGGAGGAGCATACGGATTCGCAGAAGGACTGCGAAAGACCCGAGACACAGCATCGTCGCGACTGCGCCTGAACGGTATTCTCAACGCCGTCACTCGACGAGGACCGTTCCTAGGCAACTCTGCCGGCGTTTTGGCACTTACTTACAACCTAATTAATTCGTCTATTGGACATTTCCGGGGCCGACACGACATTACAAACTCGCTTGGGGCTGCAGCGCTTGCTGGAGCCGTGTTTAGGGCCACTAAGGGAGTGCGACCAATGGCCATCTCCTCGGGATTGATGGTTGGCGCGGCCACCGTATGGAACGGAATTAAGTACGCCTTTTTCTAAGCACTTGCCGAGTACATGATGAAGTTAAAACTGAGCATGTTACTGGGTTTTGTACATATATATCTGTCTGTTGTGGCTGCCACAATAGAATGCAATGTCATGAATCATTATAGCACTGGTGGCTTTGAAGTGGTGGCTTCAAGGAGCGGAGTGGAGGAATTATGCCGCTGTAACAGTGGCCCTACTATCAGACACTGGTGCGTCTGTCTTTTGTCTTTTGGCCGGGGCAGCCGACGGATCGGATCGCTTCCTGGGAGGAACTGCAGCAGACGAAGCGTCTAAAGGCTCTACCACTTTCCAGAGTTGTTCAATGGATTTGGATTGAGACAGCTGCTGGTAGATTGGGTGCTTGCCGGGGACCATTCGGGTCAGGCAGTATTTGGTGTTGTGGTAGTAATGGTCGACCTCTTTAGCAGCCCTGAGGTACTCCTGAGCCACAAATGGCCATGGCAGCGGCCCTTCAGGTCGAAACACAGACGGATTGGCCTCGGCTGATCGCGCTAGCATAACTCCGTCAATCCCATAAAACTTCATCAACTCGGAGACTTCGGATCCCCGCGCGACATCACCGTTCATGTAGCACGCGACGCCAGCTTTATGGCAGATGTCGGCAATCGAGGACATGGCAAATCGCAGCGCCGGCTCTCGGGGTCGCATCCGGATAGTTCGACAATGCACAGTGAGTAGTCGGATTCCTGTCGCAACCAGTCGAGAAACAAGCGCACAGGTTGGCTGAGGGTCTTTATCGTCGAGGAGCCGGATCTTTACAGAAATGGGAATCTCGAATGGAATGCCCACTTCTTTCACCAGTGCCTCTAAAATTGATACGAGCTTATCTGGAGTTCCGAGCAGCGCCGAACCCATCCCCGAGTGAACCGAGAAATGCATCGGGCACCCAGCATTGACGTCGATGGCAGCAACATCTGGAGCCACTTTGGCAGCAGCCTTCACTGCAAGTTCTGGGCTCGCTGTGCCAAGCTGGAGTACCAGTCGACCGCGCTCGCGCTCGGGGTGGATTCTAAGCGCCACTCTGTTCGTATTTGTCGTCTCTGTGTCCACATAGTCTATACAGCCAATCTTGTCGTTGACAGTTCGCACACATCCGATAATTTTGCGGTCTACAATTTCAGGGCTCCATACCAAGTCAGCACCATACTTGAGAGCCAGAAGCCTCGTAGGCAGTTCGCCGGCCCTGACCATAGGCGCCAGCACAGCTTTTCCCGCGTATTCGAGCATCGTAGCGTTGGGCCTATGGCACAGTTGGAGTTTGGGATTACAAAAGCGGAAAACGAGACCACGAAAAAACAAAAAAACGAAAAAACGAAAAAACGAAAAACGAAAAGCGAGAAAGGTGATTTGAGACATATGAAATTTCATCCATTTACCGTGGTAGGTAACTGATAAGATAAGGCCAACTAGGCAAGATGTCTTGGCGCGAGACTGGACGCAGTTGGGGAACACAATAGTAAACCCATCTCCGTTTAGTCTGTGAACTGTGTGATGTATGATTCTGGTAGTTGTGAGGAATTGAATGTTTAGACTGGTAGGAATTGACTGTTTAAACTGTTTCAAAGCTGCCTAGGGGTCAACTATTGCTGTTGGGTGATTTTATTAGTATCATGCCGCATTTTCAGACGTTGGCGAGAGCTAGGGTAGCTGGCGGTGTCCGAATTCTAGTCGCAGGGTCACAAGGTTTAGCTACCTTCTATTATCTCCTCCCTTTAACTGGCCCCATTCCCACTTGATTTGGTGGATTGTAATTGCAGTGACGACCGCAGTTGATGACAGCACGATTACTGTGCGAACTGCGTTGGACGGTACCACCCACATCAGCTGGCCTTCTAAGAACGGTGAAAATGCAACATAGTTTACCAGCCCACGAATAAACACCGTTGGTAAGATAATCTGCCACCAGCTCCAATTGTCACGGTCGGAGTCACGTCGAGAAGCTCGAATAGCAGTGATTATGCTAGGAAGAGCGTAGGTCACCACTACCTTGAACACGATCTCACCGAGCTCTGCTGCCAATTGAAGCCACGAGTCGCTGCCTTGGACCGCAAAGAAGACGGCGCCCAGGCTGTCAACGGCACCAACACTTAAACATGCTGCAGTAATATACTCGATGTAGACATACGAGTGATTCTCGGTTCTGGAGTCCGCTAGCCGCCTACAGGCGTACATAATGCAAAGGTAGCGCAGCATCTCGGCCACTAACCCGTCGCTCACAAACGCAGTCACCGCATTAAAACTCCAGTTCTGCCATGGCGGTGCAAACGCAGATCTAGCTGCGATCTGAGAGTCCAAATCTGCCATAGACGGATTAGCCCGTTCGACGAACCGCAAGAAGTCAGGAGGTGCAGGGAATATGACATCCAGCGCAATCCGGGCAATCATGACTTGAAATGCCGACAAGACGGTGATGCCAAGTGTTCCCGCAAGGAGATATGTCCAAATAAGCGGCTCTAGCCTTTCATGGTTCTGGGGCTGGGCCGTGGCGCCCTTTCTCCACAGCTTGTACGCCAGTGCGGTTGGTAGGAATACTGCTGATGAAGCCAGGGCAAACCCTGTTGAAAGAGCTGCCATCATTACGAGGGCCAAGGGTATTCCAGCCCATACCACCAGCTTAGCTGGCAACGACAAGTCGAACATGTTGAATCGATAACTACAGCGTGGCGCTGTACTTTCCACCACAGTCACTATCTTTTCACTCGCTTTATTCACTTTTTATTCACTTTTCGATGCAGGTTTCGGCGATCTTGAGTGATCGCCGTAGAAGGAGGCAGGCTGCCAGAACGAAGGTTTAACAGTACAAACTTAGCACGCCATGCCTACAGATATGACTCGCTAAACGACCAAAGTTTGTTTGCAGCTTCGGGGTCTGTCGCGTGGGGTAAAGCTGTCGCAATGGCATTGTCAACCAGATATGCCCCTGATTTGGTGGTCAAGCTCGGATCCAGAGCTGCTACTAAAGTAGTCGACGCACCTTGGGAGGCATTTTTCATAAAGATGGTCGAAACCCCCCGTCAACCAGGGGCTTCCCCCAATATGACTTCGGGGACTGTCTCATCAATTCTTCGACATCAATATGGCGTCCAATCTTGGTCTGAACCAGACCTGGGAGGCCCGCAAACGAAGTTACTCCACGTCGAGACGGTTCGACGGTGTACAGAATATTGGCCGTATTAGACTGGCCGTAGGCATGCCAGGGATCGTAGGACTTGCCGTCGGCAAACCCAGGGTCTTCGTCAAAGAACTGTGCCACTCCATGGCCCTCAGAGGTGATATTGACGATCCTGCCACCGGGAGTTAGCTTGGATCGGATGCCCTCAGTGAATACAAAGTGACCGATGTGGTTGATCTGGAATTGTAATTCCAGCCCATCGCTGGTCTTCATGTAGTCGCTAGCCATGAGCCCGGCATTGTTGATAACGACATCGACGGAATCGGTATATTGAAGCACCTGTTTAGCGGCCGCCTTGGCAGACGCAATGCTCTGCAAATCTAATACTACTCCCTGGACATTGCCAGTGGAAGCCTGCTTAGCAATTTCGGCGATAGTATCGTCCAAGTTGCTCTGCTTGCGCCTAAGAATGATGATCAATTTGGCACCATGAGTAGCCAGCTCTCGTGCAGTCTCTGCCCCAATCCCTCCCAAAGTGGTTCCAGTCACTGTAAACACCCTGCCTTGGATTTGGTCGGCAAACATATCGGCAACTTGCTGAGCGGTGGTTTCTTTGTCAAGCATTGTTGGGTCCGGATGCTAAGATTGATGCTCCTGATTTCCACTGATTGTGAGAGCATATTTCCATCATTTATACCCGGACAGGCCGCAATCTCAGCATCTCCGTCATTGATTTGCTAATTGCTGTCATCACCGGCCCATGAATGTTCTGACGTGAGATTAAATGCCGGGTTTAACCCGAGGCAGCGCACAGTAGGTATCAGTGGGTCTATTCTCTGGTTGAAGTTATCTAAACCCCGTCCTTACTAAGTCCGGTAAAGTCCGGTAAAGTCCGTGCACTGATTCGGGCTCTATCTGCAGTATTAGGTCCGAGGACTCTTATAGCGTCAAAAGTGCGTCAAGAGCATATATCCGGCTGAATTGAGAGTCGGAAATACAGCTGGTCTCCCGCATTCCAACAAGCTACCTGTCAACTACAGCTACGCACTCAGCAATTGGTTGGTCGCTATTCATCAATCGGCACTGGACAGATCGCCACCTATGCTGCAATTGCGGCTATTACTGGCAAGACCAAACCAAATTGCTAGTGCCACCTGACAGCCAGAGCCACTATACAAGCGCCAAGCATGGCGTTGAGCTCAGTTCCGCCATTCTCATGACCACCACTACCAAGTTGTCCGCCAGAACTCCAACCCATAGCCAGCGCCTGGCTCATGCACACACCACGTGACTGATAATAACGCGGCTGTTTCACTGATAAAAAAGATCGGAAAAAAATCTATCTCTTCACAGTGAAAATCCTTTCTCGCACACCAGAGGTTGAGAAAATTGCAATGGCGAACGATGTAGGGGCCAGCAGTGGGCCTGCTGAGAGTGCAGAGAAGGACAAGCTGTCCTATTCCGAGCAGCATTACTTCAAGTCCTATGACCACTTTGGAATCCACGAGGAAATGCTCAAAGATGAGACCCGGACCTTGTCGTATCGCAATGCCATTTACCAAAACCGACACCTGTTCAAGGATAAGGTTGTTCTGGATGTGGGCTGCGGAACTGGTATTTTGTCCATGTTTGCTGCTCGATCTGGTGCTAAGCACGTAATTGGTGTCGACATGTCGAACATCATCGAGATGGCCCGAAAAATTGTCCACATCAATGGGCTGTCGTCCAAAGTCACCTTGATCCAGGGTAAGATGGAGGAGGTCGAGCTCCCGTTCCCGAAGGTAGACATCATCGTTTCGGAGTGGATGGGATACTTTTTGCTCTATGAATCGATGCTTGATACGGTGCTGTATGCCCGAGACAAGTACCTGGTCGAGGGGGGACTGATTTTCCCTGACAAGGCCACCATGTACATTGCCGGAATTGAAGATGGCGAGTACAAGGACGAGAAAATCGGATTCTGGAAATCGGTCTATGGGTTTGACTACTCGCCGTTTCAGGAGGTGGCACTGGCCGAGCCGTTAGTCGACACCGTCGATCTGAAGGCTGTTGTCACTGATCCTTCGTTGCTGTTTGAATTAGACCTGTACACTATCAAGGTCGAGGAACTTGCCTTCACTCGAAACTTTTCGCTGCGAGCGCGTCGAGACGATATTGTGCACGCATACATTGTGTGGTTCGACATTGAGTTTGCGAAGACCCATAAGCAGATCCGATTCTCGACTGGCCCTCACGCAAAGTACACTCACTGGAAGCAGACTGTTTTCTATCTTCACGACGACTTGGCCGTGTCCAACGGCGAATTTATCAATGGCACTCTGGTGTCCAAGCCTAACGAAAAGAACCCCCGAGACCTTGACATTAAAATCGAGCACGAATTCACCCCGCTCTCGGACAAGACTCGAGCATCTACCGGAACTGCCTACTACTGTATGCGTTAAAAATAGTATTATGAGACTAGGGTCAAAAACATGTTCAATCGCTAAAAAATGCTATAATGCAGTTGTCACAGTCATTGACTGCGAATGTAGTAAAAGAATGGGAGGAAGGCCATCACACCATAGCTTGAGGCCCGATACGTAGTCCTCGCTCTCAGTTCGGCTTTTGTAAGTACCTGGAGACGGCGCGGGAAGGGTCGAAAAGATGACGGCCGAGTCGTTGGACGTCGCTCGCATCACGTCATTGAGAACTACGTGCTGCGCCTTTGCTGGCAGATCGTTAAACGACAGGTACGTATCGTCGTCTTCGTCGTCGGCACCAGCATTGTCATTAGATGCGCCTTGACTGGTCCCAGCGTCGTTGCCATTGGGGCCCAGAGAACCATAGTCTTTGCCCTTTGCGCCCAACAGGGCACTTGCTTCGTCCAGCTGCTTGGTAGGCGTTCCCGGAGTAGAGTACAACCGTTTGGCGAAATCATCGTCCTCGAACATAATGGTTCTTCGGTCTTCGTCGTTTTCAACCACTTTGGTTTGGGGAATTGCAATTCCTGAGAAGTGAGGTTTCAATTTCTTGGCTCGACTCAAGTCAGTAGCTGAAGTTGACCGCGATAACGTCCTCATCAGCGGAATTCTTCGCCGAGCACTGAGGTACGGACTGGGAGGTACTGTAGGCACAGGCGAATTTGTGCCTGACCCAGAACGTAACCGGTCACTCGTATATGATCTTACAATGGGCGGCCGTCTGTCTGCCTCAGGTTTGGGCTGCTCGGCGGATGCCTCTGCAGTCGGTGTTTTTTGAGCTGCCCGTATAGCCTCCAGTTGGGCGGCCCGCAAAGCTTCGAGTTTGGCCTGCTGGGACCCCTGGCTCGTTTGTAGCTCTCTTGGTGGTTGAGCTACTCTTTCAGCGGTCGGTTTGGCTCCCCTTACATCAGCTCGTGACTCGGCAATTGACAGTGCTCGCGCCCGTTTCCTCGGTTCAATGGCTTCAAGGTCAACATCAACAATGCTGCTAGCTCGAGAAGACAGCTTGGACCGCCCCCTTGATGAGTATCCGTCAGATTCAGCGCTGGAATCCTCGTCATAGTCGTCATAATACCCCGAGGCGGCATGTTGCAGGTCCTTGCGAGAGAGTCTGTTGGTATGAAGCCTCAAATTGACTCCAAACCGTCTCAGAGTGGCCAGAGTTTGCCGTCGACTTCGCTTCCGAATGACATTGCTCAAGTTTTCAGAATTCACAACACTGTGGCCAAACTCGGTCGGCAATAAGTCGCCCACCACCTTGGCCGGCATATCCTCCTCTCGGTCTGCCCACTCTGCCCGGGTGTCCTTGAGCTCCTGCCACCATTCGTCTTCTCCAAGGTACTTTTCGACCCGCCCCGAATGGTCTGGTTGGCCTCGCACAATTGTCTCGTAGCTCTCCACGTCGCCGCCACTGAGACAAATGACCTTAATCGCGGCATTGATTCGAAGCTTTTCCAGCAGCACAGTGATACGAGCCCGTTCTGACTCAACGTCCTGCTCAAACTCCACAAAAACCACTACCCGAAGCTCGTGGTTAGATTTCCATGCCGGCACTGTCCGAAGAATGGCCCCCATTTGTAAAATTAAAGTGTAGGTATCAAAGTTGGTGGTAAGTGCACTGAGGCGCCCTTCTTCGTCCACAATTTGTGCTGACATTTGGATAGGATAAAGGTCGATATACCCGCTCTTTTCAGAAATGTTGGCCGTAGGCATTTCCAGGCTTGGAAATCCCTTGGCAATTGCCACGTTTGCATGCATTGTGAGCAGATCTTCGATAATCTGAACCCATTGTAACACAGTAATGGTAGGTTCTCGGCGGCACCCATCGGTAGGCAAGTTCTCGATATCGATTGCACATTGGTCAGGGAATCCTGGCACATTCGGGCTCTGAGCATTAGCCGCCGCTAGTTTTTGGTCTTCATAGAATCCCATAACCGTGATGTTAGGCTTCATGCCTCCCAGTCCGGATCCAAGATAGACGTTACGGGCCCCTACGACCACGTCTGAGGACGCGGCAACCTGTACAAATCCCTTAATGTTGCTGACAGTTCGCAGCTTTTCCCATGCCTCCTGCTGTCGCTTCATTTCTGGGTACGACTCCTGGAAATCGCTGGTGACAATGACATGGCCAAGAATATACAGTCCCCCCTTTTTGAGATGATTACAAAATTGCATCAGACTCCACGAAGTGCGAGGATTATCTACCAGCAATAGAATCTGGGGGCGCCAGAATTTGACGTGGTCAAGGCGCATCCGCAGCAAGTACTTGCGAACCTGGTGGTAGATGAGACTTTGCGACACATCCCCCCACGGCTTGGGAGGCGAAGAGTAGTGGATAAATACAAACAGCACCATCAGCACAATTATCATGGCGGATGCAGACAATCCGTCGGCAACAAACATTGCTACGATGCAGGCAATGGCACCTCCGCCGGCAGTATAAGAGTTGAAATACCGAAATGAAGGACGGAAGTTTGGTGCTGCCGCCAATCGGAGCAGAAAACATGCTAAATTCATCACCACAAACGTCATGAGGTAGGCCATCGTGATGAATACGGCAATCTGGTTGATGTCGAACAGCAAGGTCAGCTGGGTCAAAAGATAAGTGAACATCAACGCGTTCACTGGGCTGTCAGAAGATCCTAGCCCTTTGGCAAAGAACCGCGAGAACGGGAGCAATTCGTCTCTGGAAATGGCCTGCAAAAGCTTGGAGCATCCCAAAACGCCCATCAGCGATGAGTATAGAGACGTCGACAGCTCGCCAATGAGGATAATGTATGGACTGATATTCATATCCTGGATGATTTGAATATCTTTATGCAGCAAATCTCGCGACACACTGGTGCCAATTGACAAAATGACAAGCGAGTAGAGGCAAAACGTGCATAAAATGCCCCAGAGTGTGCCGCTGGGGATGCTCTTGGATGGCTTTCGGAGATCGCCTGACATTGACGCTCCTGCCATGATTCCACTGGTAGCAGGGAAGAGGATACCAAACATGTCTTGGAACGTTTCCTTGGTTGGGACCTGGCTCCCTGCTGCACCTTTGGTGAATCGGGGCCAAAAGTTTCGAGAAAACGTCGACCATCTGACCCCAGTATACCATGCGTAATCGAAATTCGAGTCTGCATATGGGTTCACAATGAAGAGGGATATAAAGATTGAGACAATTGAGATCATGAGCACCACAAACAGGACCCTGCCAGACCGAGTGAACAATGCTGATCCGACTGAGCTTACAGCAGTGCAGACCACCAGCAGGATGCTACCGTATAGAAACTTGAACCCGGAGCTTTCAGGCATAGAATTTGTGATTGTGCCAGTCTCAGTGCCAAAATTAGACAGCAATGGCTCGAAAAAACCGGAAATGTTAAGACCACTAGTTAGCGCCCGGCCCATTGCTACCACCACTACCACCACCACCACCACCACCACTTACGTGTTCAGAATTTGGCCGACATAAAATACAACTCCAATTGACCCTCCAAACTCAGGCCCCAGTGATCGCGAAATCATGTAGTATGCTCCACCCCCTCGGACAGTTCCATTAGTCGAAATCGCCGACAGCGACAGGGTCGTCAATAGCCCAACTGAATACGATAAAATTAGCAGAAAGAACGTGCCAAAGATACCAGCCTGGCCAATGATGAACCCAAAACGCAGAAACATCAGAATCGACAGCACGTTCAGGGTCGTCGGGATGAACACTCCTGAAAATGTGTCGAGCTTTGCTGTGGTACTCATAGACCCGCTGGTGCGATCATGTTGCTGCTTTTTGGATTCGGCCATGGTGATTGTCCGGCTTATAGGCCGGGGCTCCCCAGGTTCATATCGCTGCTCCAAACTATCATTATTCAAAACCGCAGCGTCAAACGACACCCGAAAGTCGCCCTCATTCTCTCCAGACATTGACTCGAGCGGAGATAGTACCTACGAACTAGGATAATCTATCTCCGATTTTAATTGTTTCAAGACCTACAGGGCTACCGAAATCTGCACGCTGAGCCCGCTTCGGACTGCGGGGCTGTGACGTCAGATATTATATTAGAATGCGGGGACGCGTGAAACTATGAGGTAATGGAAGGGGATAGGCAGGGATGGGGTCGAGATAACGTCAACAGATACTTAGGGGTACTTAGGGGATAAGACGATCATCATAAGAGTACTCAGTGTGTATTTACGGGTGTTGTAATGACCGGGGCAAATTCGCCTGAACGGTAGACGCCAGCACCGCCATAGTTGTCAGGGCAACCTTGAAGCACAGACTGGGCAGATGGGGCCAGAGCGAGGCGTCTGCGGTTGCCCAGCCTGCCCAGCCTGCCCAGCCCGCGATGCCGCCCAGTTTTACCCATCCCATCTCATTCACTACTGTATAACTTGCTCACTCGTGACTTAGTCGCGCTTCTTGAATGCAAACGCACTGTAGATCCCGCAAGCTTCTCGTTCGTCTCCCTCAATACCAGGAGTGCCGTTCTCTTTCAACACGTTCATTCGGTAGACCAAGTCCCTCATTTCTGATCGGGTCGACTCCTTGTCAAACATGTCCAAAAACGGCTCGTGGTACACAAGGTCAAGGTCGTACTCCTTGGCCAAATCCTCAAATTGGTTAAACGGCACAATGTATTCTGGCACATTGCCAACAGCGTCCTCCAAGAAAAACGAGTATGTGTGTCCGTAGGGAGGAGTCAAGTCCGACGGCGGCCGGTCTTTGAACTCAATGCGGTAAATTGAATTGCCCCACGAGATTTTATCGTCGGACTCAATTGCACTCACTCGTCGCATAAGCTCATCGCTGTTTGGAATGGTGCCAATAAACATGCCGCCGGGTTTGAGTGCTCGGGACACATTGGTCAGCATCATTCGCGCCCGCTCTTCAGACTGCCAGGCGTAATGCATTGTGAATTGGCTGCTCACAGTGTCCACCGGGAACGCATCTGGGTGAACAATGTCCTCGATTCGTTCGCCGAACGCATCGCCGACGCAGAAATCCGCCCAAAACGACCCCGTCCCCCGTCGGCGCATCTCGTCGTACCGATCCTTGGCCCTCTCGACACTAACGTCAGCAATGTCGACGCCAATCCATCCGCGCACGCGGTTCTTGTGCCATTTTTGCAAATCACCGCCTTTACCGCACCCAATCTCGAGCACCACCGAGTCCTTCCCGCCATAAATATTAATCAGCATCGACTTGATAAAGTTGTTGAACGAGCGCAGCTTGAAAATGGGCGATGATTTGCGCTTCTTGACTCCCATTTCCGGACGCGAGTTGTAATGCGACCTCACAGAGTCAATGTCGTCGGCATGCGTAGTTCGAAACTTCGACGCCTGTGCCTGTCGTTCTTCAAAAGGCGCCTGTCTACTAGGACGCTTCTTCTTGTTAGTAGGAGGCGATCTTGGAGGGGCCTGAGGCTGCGACGCCGACCGTGACCATGACGCCGTCTCTGCATTGCTGCGGCGCTTGGACAGCTCAGATCCTGGGGTGCGCTGCTCCACGCGCTTACTCCTGGCCGGCCCTTGGTCATTCAATGCCTCAGTACTATGACTCTTCCCCTCATTGTGTCCGTTCGTAGTCTCC
Organism: Blastobotrys peoriensis; assembly: GCA_003705735.3. Classification (NCBI taxonomy): domain Eukaryota; kingdom Fungi; phylum Ascomycota; class Dipodascomycetes; order Dipodascales; family Trichomonascaceae; genus Blastobotrys; species Blastobotrys peoriensis. The sequence goes on along the minus strand of PPJJ03000087.1, from coordinate 20,221 downwards.
GCCGCTGCGTCATTCTCGGTCCTTGAACCACTAGACCCTTTGGTCAAATTGGTGCTTGCTTCTGGCGCTTGGGCCGCTGTCTCTGCGGTCGCCGCGACCTCCTTGTCTTCGGTTACACCAGTGTCGGCCTGTTGTTGCACTGTCGCTGCTGCCGGGTGGCTCCCTAAGCTTTCGGCCTCACCGTCTTCCTTATCGTCCTTAACTAAGGCCTCATCCTTTTTCTCGTTTGATGGAATCTCATTCCACGAGTCCCTTGCTGGATCATACATTGGGTCTCTATAGTTAGCGTCTTGTTTGGGATTTTGCAGTATCGTCTGCTCACATATTATCAAAATCCAATTTCACTACTTTCTTCCTGGGTACGGCTAGCGGGCGTCGGGCCGATAAAAAAAATGGTGATAACGGTCGGAGTGAAATTTGGTGAAATTTTGAATCAAAATCAACCACGGAATGCCGGAAACTACTATCCCTGGTGTCGTCGGGGGGTATACGACACTCCAGGTTCGTCTGATTGAGTCAGTGCATGTGATTTATTTAAGAAAGCATCAAGGCAAGAGTGCCGACGGAAAAAAAGATGATACGACGGTGTTTGCAGCAAATTTGCCAATCAAGACTGGCCTCAAGCAAATCAAGGAGCTGGCTGCATTTCTAGGCAACACAATTGTCAAGGAGTTCCGGGCCACGGGGTGGAATTCTGGCCAGATCGAGCTCGTAGACAAGGCAGCGTGCAATCGATTCTTGTCTAAAGCAACAAAAGCATCGTCAGGATCGATACTAGGGTGGCCCAAGCCCGAGCCCAGCGGAAGCGAGCTTTATACTACCCAGAACCGAGAGCGGTTTCTAGACCAGGACGATTTAAAGATCCGGGTGAATGACTATATGGAGAATTTTGCATTACTAGAGGAGCAAAAGGTGAAGGACGTCCGACGCCTAGCTCAGATGGTTGACGACGATGGGTTTACTACAGTGGTTTCGTCAAATCGAAGATCAATTGGAGGCATGACGGCACCCAAGGTTGGCATTGAAGTGAGGACGAACAAAAAGAAAAAGTCCAAGGAAAAGACTGACTTCTATCGGTTCCAATTGCGAGAGCAGAAGAAGGAAGAAATGAACAATTTATTACGACAGTTCCAAGACGACAAGCGCCGAGTTCGGGAGCTTCGAGAAAAGCGACGATTCCGGCCATACTAATAGCATAGACTGGTAGGCGGTATAGCTGACGATTGTAGTAATTAACATTCTAACTGATGCAGCAATTACTAGTGCAACTGGTTGGTGATCCAGGGCCTAATATCACAAGACGTTTTACTCTCGACCTAATGAGCTACCACAGTGTGTTCATAATATAGCTACCACTGTACAGTGGGGGCCTAATGATTCGAGCGAAAATACCAAATACATCGCCTGCAGAGCTAAAGAAGTACCATCGGTACTTCTATAGATCCATATTTCCATGAATTCATACATCTAAAGATCCACCCTGAACCGGCTCACTCTCAATGCCCTATTCTCGCTCCTCCTCTTACTTTTCGTGCCCATTTTGGTCGGTGGTTTGGCCGAATTTCGGCCTACACGGCACCTGATTGGCTCCCTAAGGATGACCGGAGTGAATAAATTGGGGTTGCAAGCAGCAACTACAACCACCAACCTGGGTGAGGGGTAATAGAGGAGTATTATATAAAGCTGCCGTTTGAACTGACAATGCTGCGACTTGGAACTAAGCGTTTTGCCACTGTTCGGGCTACTCACCGAGCGTTTTCGTCTAGTGCGTTGGCGATGGCTAAGCGAATCGAGACTGATGCGTTTGGTGAGATCAAGGTCGAGGACTCTCGATACTGGGGAGCTCAGACTCAGCGATCTCTGCAGAACTTTGACATTGGTGGAGCTCGGGAGCGTCTGCCCGAGCCTTTAATCCGAGCGTTTGGTGTTCTCAAGAAGGCTGCTGCGACTGTCAATATCACTTACGGACTTGATCCGAAGGTCGGAGAAGCGATCCAGCAGGCTGCTCAGGAGGTTATTGATGGCAAGCTCACTGACCACTTCCCCCTGGTCGTTTTCCAGACCGGATCTGGTACCCAGTCCAACATGAACTCGAACGAGGTCATTTCCAACCGAGCAATTGAACTGCTTGGCGGCCAGCTGGGATCCAAGAAACCGGTGCACCCCAACGACCATGTCAACATGTCGCAGTCGTCCAACGACACTTTCCCTACTGTGATGCACATTGCCGCAGTTCTCGAGCTTCAGAACCGACTGCTGCCGTCACTGGAGGACCTCCACAGAGCTGTCGATGACAAGTCCAAGGAGTTTGACCACATCATCAAGATTGGCCGAACCCACTTGCAGGACGCTACCCCTCTTACTCTGGGACAGGAGTTTTCGGGGTACGCGGCCCAGATCCGAAATGGAATTGACCGAGTCAAGGACACACTTCCCCGCCTAAGATTCCTCGCTCAAGGTGGAACTGCCGTCGGAACTGGTCTCAACACCAAGAAGGGCTTTGACGTCGCGGTGGCCAAGGCGGTGTCCGACATTACTGGCGAGCAGTTTTCTACTGCGCCAAACAAGTTTGAGGCCCTGGCTGCCCACGATGCCATTGTCGAAGCTTCCGGTGCTCTCAACACTCTGGCTGCATCTCTGTTCAAGATTGCCAACGACATCCGATACCTCGGATCGGGCCCTCGATGCGGATACGGAGAGCTCAGCTTGCCCGAGAATGAGCCGGGGTCTTCAATTATGCCTGGAAAGGTGAACCCCACCCAAAATGAGGCCTTGACCATGCTGTGCACCCAGGTGTTTGGCAACCACTCTACAATCACCTTTGGCGGAGCTTCGGGCCAGTTTGAGCTCAATGTGTTCAAGCCGGTCATGGCGGCGAACCTGCTGTCGTCGATCCGCCTGCTTGCCGATGGTGCGCGATCTTTCCGAGAGAACTGTGTCGAGGGCATCAAGGCCAATGAGAAGCGAATTGAGCAGCTCATGCACGAGTCGCTCATGCTGGTGACCGCGCTCAACCCCAAGATTGGATACGACTCTGCGTCAAAGGTCGCCAAGAATGCTCACAAGAAAGGCATTACTCTGAAGGCGTCCGCTCTTGAGCTCGGCGTTCTCACTGACAAGGAGTTTGACGAGTGGGTTCGACCTGAAAAGATGATTGGACCGTCTGATTAAGCAAAACACTCGGACCAGACGTTTGTACATGAGATTCTATAGGTGCAATTGTTAGATTCATGGGTGGCATATAGGCGTGCCGTGAGCAGCACTGGCAGTAACGGATTAGAACTGTAGAGCATTTACACTACCCTGGCCCCTTTCAATCGTGGATCCAGCGGGCAGTACCATTGCAATTGAGCATGTACCCTCACCAAGCATATCAGTGCTATTTATACAGCACAATCCAGTATTTCATGCTAATTATACACAATCCGGTAATCCGATGCTATTCTATAGCGCAGCCCAGTATTTCAGTACAAAGGACTGACAGGAGCTTCCGACTGGACTGGCGACTGGCGGTTCAGAGCTTAGTCATGACGCAAAAGGGAATTGACTGTTGAAGGCGCAATGAATGCCGAGTGCTGTGCTGATGCTGGATCCCAATCCCAATGCCGATTGACTGCTGAATGCCGAACACCCTCGCCTTGAGGGATGGATCTCCGCTACTGGGCCCTGACCTCATCGCTATCGGCTGCTGACGCCAGGCACTCAGCCATCGTCGGGCCCGACACCGATCGGTCCGATATTTTCGGCCAAAGTCGGGCGTCAACCCGAGTTTCACCACCCCCGCAGCCATTCACAATAAAGGCTTTCACAAAAAGGGCCATTTGTGAGCAACCTTGAAGGGGTTGCAAATGCTCGCAAAAAACGATCGTCCCGAACCCCGCAGAGCGGCGCGAGATCCGGAGGGCCTGTAAGCGTCCCCTGATATTTGGTAAATGGGAGCGCCATGGCTGAGCTGTCAGCGGGAATACGGGAGACGCCTCTAAGGACGACAGGGTCTAGTGGCTAGGCCGTCGTATTTCTACTGTGCTGGCGGCTTCTCACTGCTTGCCTGCCTGCCCACTGGCGTACTCGCCCGTCTGCTGGACGATCGTGCCTGTTCCTGGCAGCACGGTGCTTGCCCTCGGGTTGCCTGCACGATATGCCCCGTGATGGACGTACCAGTAGATTTGACCCAGCAGCCGAGATATTATTCAGGTGGTGGTGGCCGATGTGCGGAGTTCCACAGCTGCGGTGAACTGCATAGATACCAAATATAAAGCGGTGAAGTGGCTTGCACATAGAAACTAAGCAATTGAGGAGTAGGTTCGTAATGGAGGTTTTTGGTACTGTTGCGAAGACTGGAGCCCAATACGCAGTTGTGGCGGTGGCCGGCACTGTGGTGCTGACGGCGGGCCTGTTTCTGTACCTGTCGTGGCAGCATCACCAATACGAGGTCAACTCCAAGAAGTACAATTGTGAGCTCCCACCATACCTGAGCAGTTTTCCGTTTGGAATCCCGTTTGTTCGGGAGGTGCTGGCGGCTCGAAAGCGTAAAGCCGACTTGCAATTTGGCCGGGTGCTCCAAGAGCGGATCGGGGCAAAGACCTTTCTTGCCCAAGGGTTGGGCCGGGATGTGATTATGACGAGCGAGCCGGACAACATCAAGGCTGTGCTCGCGACCCAGTTCAAGCAGTTCAACCTGGGCCGTCGCCATGAGGTCTTTTATGGGTTTCTGGGCGACGGAATCTTCACTCTCAGCGGCAATGGATGGTACCATTCCCGGGCCATGCTGCGACCGCAGTTCTCAAACGAGCAGGTATCGCGATTGCAGGACATTGAAAAGCGCATTCAGGTCCTCATCAAGCTGTTCAAGACCCAGTCTGCCGGAGGCAAGTACTTTGACATCTCGGCGGACTTTTTCCGACTCACTTTGGACACCGCTACCGAGTTTTTGTTTGGAGAGTCTACTGACAGTCTTTCTGACGCTCTGACCCAATTGCAGACACCCGGAGACTATGTCAAGACCCCCGCCGCGGAGTTTGCCGAGTGCTTCAACTACGGCCAGGACGTGCTGTCTACCAAGACGGTGTTTGGCCCTCTCCATGGCCTGGTCGGAGGCTCCCAGTTCCGACACGCTTCCAAGGTATGCAAATCTTTCATTGATCGCTACGTCCGTGACGCTCTGGAGTACACTGACCCTGCGCGACTGATTGACGAGAAGGAGGTTGGGGCCGAGGGCCTGTCTTATGTGTTTCTCAGGGAATTGACAAAGGAGACTCGTGACCCCGTCACGATGAGAGACCAAGCCATGAACATCCTACTAGCTGGTCGAGATACTACAGCGTCCCTCCTGTCGTATGCATTTGCTATTCTTGTTCGCCGTCCTGATGCCGAAAAGAAGTTGCGGGATGCAGTTTCCGACGAGTTTGGCAGCGACACCGACGACATCACTTTCCAGTCGCTCAAGCGATGTGAGTACCTGAAGTACTTTATCAATGAGACTCTGCGATTATACCCCACCGTTCCTCGTAATGGACGAACCGCAGTCGTCGACACTACCTTGCCCACTGGCGGTGGCCCTGATGGTAAGGGTCCAATGTTTGTGCCCAAGGGTATGGTTGTAAACTACTCGACATATCTACTGCATCGGGACGCTGACCTGTGGGGTCCTGACGCTGGTGAATTCCGGCCTGAGAGATGGGCCGAACCAAAGACTGGAGCATCTTGGACTTACATCCCATTCAATGGTGGCCCCCGAATCTGTTTGGGCCAGCAGTTTGCATTGACCGAAGCGGCATATGTGATTGTACGAGTGCTGCAATCCTTCTCTCAAATCATTGGCGAGCCAGGTACCCTTGATAAGCCAATTGTGGAGCTCGCAAACCTGACTTCGGCCCCGTATGGAGGCGTCAACGTCACCGTCCGAGAATGAAATTTGGGCATTTGAAATCTGCACTTTTTTATAAAGCCCAATTGCGGTCAATAAAAAGTTTTAACAATCAAATGCAATTATTTATATGAGTTATAATTCTGGGTAGTTGTGGGGCATGCCCGCGAGGTTCAGTGTCATGAGATTCAATTCCCCTTAGCTAAGGCGATAGCAGTGCGTGCAGGAATGTACACCTGGATGTAGTTGCTTCGGTCGTTCCATGGTTCAGGAGTCGTATGAAACTCTGACGCCTTGTTGATTCGATCAAAGCCACCAAACTCGGAGCTATCAGAGTCTACAATGAGCTTGTAAGTTCCAGCATCTTCCACTCCGATTCGATAGTCAGTGTACGACTGCACGGGATGGAAGTTGAACACAAACACAACTCCACCGCGCTCAAACGAAATGACCTTGTCGCCTTCGTGCTTCAACGACACGTACGCCTGCGAAGCACTCAACCACTTATAAGTAGACTCGGTATTCTGCATTGCCGAATCAAACGCATTGAGAAACTTGTATTTGAGCAGATCGTCGTCCACCAGTGTCCATTGGCGCCGGCAATAGTGGAATGAATTGCCATTGCCCTCACGAGGGAAGTCGAGCCATTCTGGGTGCCCAAATTCGTTGCCTTCAAAGTTAAGGTATCCTTCTCCGCCGAGCGCGTGGGTTATGAAGCGGATAATCTTGTGGAGCGCAATTCCACGGTCAACAATCGCGGACGGATCAGAGAGAACCGACATGTGGGTATACATCTCCTTGTCCATGAGCCAAAACGCGAGAGTCTTATCGCCGACTAATGCCTGGTCGTGAGACTCCGCGTACGCGACCGTCGCTTCCTTGTACCGGCGATTGGTGAGGGTAAACACAATGTTACCCATATCCCAGTCATCGTCACGCTTCTCCTTGAGTAGCTTGATCCACATGTCAGGCACAGCCATGGCGAGCCGATAGTCGAAACCGACTCCACCAATCTCAGTCGGCAGACACAATGTCGGCATTCCAGACACGTCCTCGGCAATAGTAATGAACCCGGGATTCAGCTTCTTGACTAGATGGTTGGCAAGAATGAGGTAGTTGACTGAGGTATCGTCAACAGAGGGCCCAAAGTACTCATGGTACCCGCCAGAGAATCCCGTACCGGCGCCGTGGTGATGGTACAGCATTGAAGTGACTCCGTCAAACCGAAACCCGTCAAAACCATACTCCTCAATGTAGAATCGCAGATTAGACAGCAAGAACCTCAGCACCTCGTGCTTGCCGTAGTCAAAAATCCTCGAATCCCACAGCGGATGCTGCCCAGCAGCACCTCCACGGAAGTACTGGTAGTCGGTACCGTCAAACATGTTTAGTCCGTCCAGCACGTTCTTGCTGGCATGGGAATGGACCACATCCAGCAACACCGTAATACCCATTGAGTGGGCGGTGTCGACGAGCTCTTTCAATTGCTCAGGGGTTCCATATCGCGACGACGCCGCAAAGAACGACGTCACTTGGTACCCAAACGACGCATAGTACGCATGCTCCATAATAGCCATGAGCTGGATGGTGTTGTACCCGAGTTTCTTGATTCGGGGGAGGATGTTCTTGGTGAACTCAGGGTACGTTCCGACCCGGCCCAATGGCGACGAAATCCCGACATGGGCCTCGTAAATCTTCACCGCGGCAGGCCGCGTGGGACGGGCGTGTTTGAGCTGGTACTTGTGCTCGGGGTTCCAAAACACCGCGTCATAGGTCGCCGACACAGACAGGTCCTGAGTGACTCGGGTGATCCAAGCCGGCAGTCGCTCCAATCGCTCGCCACCAGGGATAACCAGCGAGATTTTGATCTTGGAGTTGTGAGGGATGGCCGGGGCACCTCCGTTTACCGCCGGCAAGGTGATTTCCCACACTCCGTACGCATCCACCTTCATTGGATGCGACCCGCGGTCCCAGTTATTGAAATCCCCAATCAACGACGCCTTGACGGCGTTGGGCACCCATTCACGGTACGTGATGGTGTTGGAGGAGTCCACGTTGAAGCCAAATCGCTTGTAGCCCTCCGAGAACTTGACAATTCCCCCCTCATCCTGCTGAATCCGTTCCAGCCATTGCTGAGCAAGCGAGTGTCGGCGCACAATGTCGTCGGCGTTATCCTTAAGCCATGGATCAATTTCAAGAATCTCCTGAGGCACAACCATTGCAAAGCGCTCCAAACTCAACGCTCAAATGGTCGAGATTACTGGCTGTCAAGGACAAATGACCACTCCGCTGCGTCTCTCGTTTATATGCGGATGGGGGTGCCCACTGTGACTTATCACCTGCGGGGAATGAGGCGCCTAGGGTTAGGGCAGACAGCAAGGTGGGGCAATGACCGGCCAATAGACGCCAATGGATGGCAGAGAGCTATGCTAACAGAGGCGCAAACGCAGTTGTATTCGGCTTCAGAGTCTGCTCGTGGTCAATGGAAGGGTCTGCTCAGGTTGCTGGCTGGCGGGAGCGATAAGCAGTGGTCGTGCTGAGCATCATCATTGGCTCATTCTCTTCTCCGGATTATCTCCTGATTAGCTCAAACCGGATCCAGCCACCTCTGTGCGGCGAAGGTTGGGCTTCTGCAGCAACTAGACATCACCCAGCAGATGGCCTGGGGGTGGCTGGCGGCTGCATCAGGGAGGAAAGGAGGATGAGTGGACGGTGGTGATGGGAGTCCATTATCGGTAATGATCGCGTAGTTTATATTGATCGGACTGTAATTGCTCCAATTCTCAGGTCTTGGCCTAGAACCAACTTGTACTCAAAAAGGGCGAAAGCTACTGAGCTGCGGCTTTGAAATATTCACACAGTTCAAGACGACGCCTGAGGGGTACCTAAGTGTAGAGCCTAACGTAGTGGCGTAGTGGCTAAGGCAAAGGGCGCATTGAGTTAGAATCAATTCTATTAAAAAAGGTGCGAATCAGGCACTGAATAGAGCTTAGGCACCGATCACTGTAGCAACCGATCCAGCGATGCCATGTTTCAGTGATGATCATCAGCCACGCATAGAAGCAGCATCGATGCTTCTCCGCATCGTGACCTGGCTCCTGATCAGGCTCCTGATCTGAAGACACTTCGATGACAAAGACGCGTAATCAGCATAGCTCATTATTGCGGTGGGGACACACTGGACTGAGTTCTCAGATCCACAGGACAGCCGCAAAGACCAAACAACTGCCCTAACACTACCGTTGGCCGGCAGTGGTATCTCCAGACCCAGCAGAAATCGCTTACGCAGTGACGCCGCGGACAACTCCCAGCACCAAGTGGAGCACCGAGGTGAGCATCGAGTGCCTGGCACACCTTCCACAGCCGCGCAGCCCTAACAGTCACACGCCGTCCCGAGTCCCCCTATTTCCCTAATTCGTCCACTCCTCCCGCCAGCCGCACTGAAACTTTTTGGTGAGTTGAAGACCGATTTTTCAGTATATCCCTGTCAAGCTTAAGTTCGACAAGCCTAACAACAATGTCTCCTCCTCAGGTCACCGTTCACGCTACCAACGGACAGGCTACCCACGCCTCCGTCGCCCTTCCCGCCGTCTTCAAGGCCCCCATCCGACCCGATATCGTTCACCAGGTCTGGACCGGTGTCGCTAAGAACAAGCGACAGGCTTACGCCGTCTCTTCCAATGCTGGTGAGCAGACCTCTGCTGAGTCCTGGGGTACTGGTCGTGCCATTGCCCGTATCCCCCGTGTCGGTGGATCTGGAACTCACCGATCTGGTCAGGCCGCTTTCGGTAACATGTGCCGTGGAGGACGAATGTTCGCTCCTACCAAGACCTGGAGAAAGTGGAACGTCAAGGTGAACCAGAACCAGAAGCGATACGCCATTGCCTCTGCCATCGCCGCCTCTTCGGTCGCTCCTATTGTCCTTGCCCGAGGACACCGAGTCGAGTCCATCCCCGAGATCCCTCTGGTTGTGTCTAACGATGTTGAGTCCATCTCCAAGACCAAGGAGGCTATTGCCGTCCTCAAGTCCATTGGCGCTCAGCGTGACGTCGTCAAGGTCCTCAAGTCCAAGAAGCTGCGTGCTGGTAAGGGTAAGCTCCGGGGCCGACGATACACCCAGCGACGAGGACCCCTCGTTGTGTACGGTGAGGACAAGGGAGTTGTGCGAGCTTTCCGAAACATCCCCGGTGTCGAGACCACCAACGTCCGAAACCTGTCTCTGCTCCAGCTTGCTCCTGGTTCCCACCTCGGCCGATTCGTCATCTGGACCGAGTCTGCGTTCGCTGCTCTTGACAAGATCTGGGGATCTGAGACCTCCGCCTCGGCCAAGTCTGGATACTCCCTCCCTGCCAACATTCTGTCTAACTCCGACATCACCCGCATCATCAACTCTTCTGAAATCCAGTCAGTTGTGCGACCCGCCGGTGAGAAGCGACAGAAGCGTGAGCACGTCCAGAAGAAGAACCCTCTTAAGAACAAGCAGGTTCAGCTCCGTCTCAACCCTTACGCCAAGGCCTACTCCGAGAAGAAGCTTGGATCCGCCAAGGCTGAAAAGTCATCGTCTAAGGTTTCCAAGGCTTTCTCTGAGGTTTTCAATGAAAACTAAGCTAAAATGTAATAATCTTTTGATAGTTTGGTAATGCATTGATGACGCTATTTCTCGATTGTAATACTGTAGGCTGCCAAAATTGCCCAACAAAAATGCAGTTTAGTTGTCCCAGTAAAAGGTAGCGTGTTCTGGGGAGCCTCCACATCCTTCACCAAATGGGACGAGTGGAAGGTCGTAAAAGCTGCTCAATGGACATGATGACCCGGGGCCATCTTGACATTCTAAAATAGGTACTACAGCTCCATTCAGAACAACCCGCACATATGAATCACAGCAGTCACTGCATTCCAATCGCTCGATTATCACTCTCCCCAGCATTGGGCTGATATGTCCTATTTGCCAGTCAGTGGGTTCGGTGGAGTCCTTGTTGGGCGCGTCAGCGCTCAGAATCCCTAATGCATGAATTGTCGACAGCAGACTCACATCATGAGCAAAACTTACTACTAACGGATGGGAAATTGGCCCTCTTTTCAACAATTGCATTGTCGCATTGACAAACACTGACCCCACTGCCATAGCAGCAAGTCCCCCACCGGGTCCAAACAGGTTATACATCAAGATGTCGGTCCTTCTTTCAAGGATTGCAAATTCATGGCTGCGGAAGATGTCACAGAATTGGGACTGCCCGACTGCATTGAGTTCAAATGCGCATAGCCCGTACAGCGAGCTGACGTCGGCCGAGGTCAAGTAGCTCCACGGACCGTGTACGTTGCGGTTCAACCTGGCGACTAGAGGTGCCATTGCCGACTCAAAGAACCGTTCGGACTGGATCAGCGACGTTGCGAGATTGAGGCTGGCAATGCACGATAATTGCGGCAGCAGACTGTTTGCGCCAAACCCATGCTGGGGGATCTTGATAACTGAGAACCGCGACTCGTCGTGCACGTCTAGCAGGCCAAGCCCAAACTCGTATGCTGACTCTACGACCCGGGTCTCGTCTGAAGCAAAGATGAGTTGGCGGCCACGTGGGGCAATCAAGTGCGGGTAAGCGTATGCAATTTGGCGACCCAACTGGCGGGAATTCCAGTGGCCGCTACTAGTCTCCTGACCGCAATCCTCGGTGCACATAAACATGTCATAGTCCGATACGAATGCCAGGGAACCAGTCAATTTTCGTGCCAATTTGAGTCTGGCCAGCGTCAGCTCAAACTGCCGGTACTGAAGCTCGACAGGGTACCTTTCGCCATGCCTTGCCAGCACAATTACTTGACTGACAGAGCACCCTGGAGGAGGGTCTGGGTCAATTCCCACTCCAGGATGGGAGACGAAGGGGCCCATCCCTGCTAGCCGACTACGATCGATGGCGGACCAGCAGCCGGCCAGGGTCACTAACCAGCTCAAGCTCAAGCTCAACCAACTGAACCTGCCCAGTCCGCCCAGCCAGTGCAGCTTATTCATAACTCCTGGTAAATTTCAAAGCGTGGACCCTAAGTAGTCATATAATTGCAGTTTCCAATTCAAGACACGACACGAGGACACGACGGGGCAGCTACAAACAAAGTAAAAAGTGCAAAGTGCAAACCAGACGTTATAAAGATAAAACCATTGTTGGTTTACCTCAACTACTCGAGCTTAGAGCCATTGGCCGTTTAGTATCGCTGCTGGTAGTCAACGGGGGCCTGATAATCAGGGCGCCACTGGTCCTGGCCGCCGTAGTGGGAGTCGTAAGCCTGCTGGGCGTGGTCCTGAGCGTCTCGTCGGACCTGGTCCCGGTCAAGGTAGTCAAGACCCTTGGTCTCGAACAGCTTGTCGACCTCACCGCCGGCAATTCCAGCAATGAGCTCCTTGGCGAAAGCGTGGGAAACAGGCTTGCCCTCTCGTCGCTGTCGGTCCTCGTACACCTTGACGGCACCGAACGAGGCCGCACCGGCAACAAGCTCGTGAGAGAACTTGCCCTCGTGATCCTGCTGGCCGTAAACCTGGTCGTAAGAGTTCTTGTGGTCGTCGTCGAAGAATCCAAACATTGTTAAATTTTGATGGGTTGCCCACAGTCGCAAGCCCCTCAATTTATAGTTTCTGGGGCGAATTGGCCCCTTCCGTAGTCGTCCAATCGGAGCCTTACCCCGGTTTGTTTAGATTCACAGGGGGACAGAGCCACGTTTCACGCATGCATTGGGCGTCACCAGAGGGTTAGGATCTGCTTCGCAACCGGTCAATTCAGTGGTGGTGCGTCATACAGGGCCCATATACGCAGTCTCATATACGTAGTGGCCCAGTGGTCCCTGTGCCTGGCAGCTTTATTCGTACCATTGTATTCAGCCCACACGTCTCTATTCTATTGTTCCAGCTCTCGGTACAGACAAACATTCTACCTATCCAATTTTTCATGGGCCTTGTCCCTTCCCCTGAACCCGCATACAGCAATGTCTCGTACAGAGCGCTGCAAGTTGCGACGTGTCAATGAGCCCCATTTTCGGCTATATTTGGGAGATGCAAAGAAGAACAATGGCGGTGCATTCACAGCCACAAATTTGCTCAGCCTGGCAGCATGATGGCATGGGGGCGAGGTTTGTGGCGGTTCCGTCAGGGGTACCGGAGCAACTGCGGCATCTAAGGCCGTAGCAGAGATTGCTCATTGCGTTATCTCGCTGCCAAGTTCGCCAAGCCAAGACAATGCCATTGTGAAGGGTGCGGAACCTGCCGAGCTACAGTGGGAGGTTCGCTGCAGGCCAGTCGGCAGGCAAGGTAGCCGGTGGTAGGGCAGCAGTCATCAGAAGCAAGAGCAAGGCGGCGGGGAGGGGGGGGGGCAGGCGAAGAGGTGAGATTGCAGCGAGGAGGCCTGAATTGCGTTATAGCGAGCGTTGTAGAGAGAGGCAGCTTACAGAGCGGTTAGCCTTGGAATGCGCGATGCGATGGTATCTATGGCGGTGGAGGACATGGAGGGGTTTTTGTCTGAGATTTGGCCTATGAGATTTGGCCTATGCGGTTGTAAGGGCATCTGAAGCGGTAGGAGACCCGAGGAGACGAGCAGGGAGGGGAGACCAGGACGGCAGGCCGGGGAGGGGAAGGGGAGAATGGGGAATGCGACAATTATAGACAGTCGAGGATTGGGGACCGGGGAGGGAAGGAGGTAGCGAGGTGAACGAGGTGAAAGAGGTGGGAACGGCATAGCAGAAGACAACGACAGTGGTAGGAGTCCGCGCATACTTTGTTGTCTGGAGGATATGATCGGATAGAGAGATCTGTTGGCCTGCAATGAACGGGTCACTGCAATCTTGAATCGGGTACTGCTGAGATTGAGCCACTGCAACGACGCAACGACCCAATGTCCCAATTCCCTCTTATCAGTACCAGCTAAGCTAATTGTAATTATATCTGACTTGAGTTTCTCACATGCCATAACATCCCCCCCAAATTCTAATTCTCCCTGATAATTCCCTGAAATGGGCCTCCCTGAGTCCCTGGCGCGCCCACCCCGCATACCCTGAGCTAGCGGGTAAACCCCATTTTGGCTAAATTTGTCAGCACCGCCGCACCATGAAAGTCGTCATAACCCGTGCCTCACCGTTAGCTAGACATTATCGGCCTCAATTCCTTCGGTAACTCCTAGTTCCACCCAAGAAATGCCAGTGTCTGACTCTGTCACGCTCCCGCAGACAGCCCCCTTCCTCCTGGCCCGTCATGCCAGTCCCTGCCTCGTTCTCTAATCTCATTCGCTTGTTGGCTGTACTAGGATCGCACGTTCCCGGTTTAGGCAGGCAAATGTCCTTTGGGTACCGGCGGGGATGCAAAGATTACTCATTTCTTGCGGCTCAGACCTTGGCGCCGTACGGCCGCCCAACTCGGTCCGATAGTGGATAAAAGGAGGGGAGGATCTCAAAATATCGTCTTGATTTCTGTATCTTAGAATAACCTATTTTTTTTTTTTACTTCGGCCTCCACGCTCGTGAGTACTACCGAGCCGCCGTCCGCGACTTTACTCGATACCAGTTCGAGAAGTCTATCTTTTCCTGTTCGGAACGCCCCAACGGCTAATAACGCTTTTTGTTGCAAGTTAGGCCTTGTTGCATACAGTTGCTTCAAGGCTATTAGAACCGAGTAGTCGTTGTCTTCAGACCCGGCTGCTTTCGATTTCCCTTCAACTCACTTCACCTTGTACCCCGTTCTCAAGAAGACTCAAGTAGATCTTTCTAAGAGACAACCAAAGTTTAAGGAGCCGTCGTTACTGTCTGACAACCAGATCGTAACACCCACCCCGTTGAATCAGTCGGTATGCAATTCACTAGGGCAACAGTATTCGAACCCGCGTTCGTGCGGGCCCCCAGAGCAGGAATCCTATTCCTATCTGGGGAACCCCTCATTTAATGGCATTGACCTTGACACAACGTCTTCGCAGCACCTGGTGCTTGCGATGGATTCTGTCGATGCTCAATTCGACCAATTGCTAGCGACCCCGCAGCTAATTGCGGACACGTCGCCAATGTCGTCTCTCAAGTCTGAGAACGTCACGCCCGCTGACATTAGCCTCGACCAATGGGTCGACTTTTCGTCAGCGGTGGCAACTGACGACTATACCCCTTTGTTATCCGGTCTTTCTCCGGACTTCGTTGTCGGCGCCGGCACCTCTACCAGTGGTGAGGGCGTGGACAAGGAGTCGGGATCCAAGGACTGGTTTCCGTTGTTTGATAAAGAAGAGCGTGGTGAGTCCGAGTCAAGAGGATCTCCTGATTCATGCTCGACTGAGGTTTTGGAGAACCCCCAAAAGCGAAAGTCGAGCGAGTCTGGTGTGTCTTCTCCTCTGGATGATGTGCTCGAACAAGTTGAGTCTGCGGTCAAGCGTGCTAGAGTGTCGGCCAACACAATGGCTTACCCTAAATCGTTTGGTCGGGCGCCCTCTCTTCCTCCTGTTATTGTCAAAGATCCCCAAGACCCCGCTGCAATTCGACGTGCTCGAAATACAGAGGCGGCTCGACGATCTCGAGCAAAGCAGAAGGAGAGAATTGAGCAATTGGAGGAGATTGTGTCCAAGCTGATGACTGATAACGCTATGCTAGAAGCAGAGAATTCGGTTCTTCGCAAGTTTCACAAGCTTCCAACTCGTCCATAATTGATTTAGCTTTCGAATATATTTACTGTACTTTTGAGCTTTTTAATGAGACTAGAATTACTTGACTAGCTTTAACAATGGAAAAGCCATTATTGTTTGTGGGTGCTTTGGTCGGAGTTAATTGTGCCGATACGGCAAATGGAGCCGATGTTGCCGACGCGGCTGCGGCAAACCTGCAGATAACGCCCATGACGACACCGCGCCGAAAATCCGGAGAGCAACGAATCCCTGGCGTATAAATAGCCTAAAGCGCCGCCATTTGTGGCTCTCTGTTATTGTCTTGCGTACTGCTTGTTCAATTCTATCTATTCATCCCTCAATTGACCTGTTGGCATCTAAGAACCCCCGCGCCTGCTACTTCCCCTGGCTGTGGTATCTATTGCGGCGGAGACCTAAGCAAGGGCGGACAAGCGCAAATCCCAGTTGCTATCTCCGATCCCCCGATATTTCCAGCGAACAACCACACTGGTAGCAGCAAACAGTACCCGCGGACGCGAAGAACACAAACTAGAGCTCTAATATCGTTTTGAAAACCGAGTGTTGTGAAAATGCTTTTCCCTAGCTCGTCCACGCTGTCGGCAGCGTTCGACCCTAACAATTCCAGGGCTCACCGCACGTTTATCCGAGCTTCCGATGGACAGTCGCTCAGTGAGGCCGCGAAGCGAGAGCTGGAGGCTGTCAAGCCTAAACAGATCAAGCTTTACACCCCAGAGTACTATGTGGCGTGTGCAATCGGAGGAGCGGTAGCCTGTGGTCCCACCCATTCTGCGGTCACACCGCTGGACTTGGTCAAGGTCCGTCGCCAGGTAGATGATAAGCTGTACCGCAGCAATGTGGAGGGTTGGAAGACAATTATCCGTAACGAAGGATACGGAGGACTGTTCACTGGTTTCGGGGCCACCTTCATTGGATACTCACTGCAAGGAGCGGGCAAGTACGGATTCTATGAGCTGTTTAAGCGCCAGTACGCTGTAGTGGTCGGCGAGGACTTTGCCAACCGACACAAGACAAGTCTGTTTTTGGCGGCGTCAGCATCGGCTGAATTCCTAGCTGATATTTTCCTTTGCCCTTGGGAGGCCATCAAGCTCAAGACTCAAATCACCATCCCTCCTTATGCCAGGAACTTTGTCGACGGATACAAGAAGTTTGTTGCGGCCGAGGGGTACGCAGGATTATACAAGGGAATTGTGCCGCTGTGGTCTCGTCAGATCCCATACACCATGGTCAAGTTCTCTAGTTTTGAGACAATTGTGCAAATGATTTACGACCGACTGCCAAAGAAGAAGAATGAGTACTCGCAAGTGAGCCAAGTTGGAATCACGTTTTTGGGCGGTTACATTGCTGGTATTTTCTGTGCCATTGTATCACACCCTGCCGATGTCCTGGTGTCCAAGATCAACATTGAACGAACTGCGGGAGAATCGGTGGGCACTGCGGCGGGCCGAATTTACAAGCGTATTGGATTTTCTGGTCTCTGGAACGGACTGGGAGTGCGAATCATCATGCTTGGTACTCTCACGTCCTTCCAATGGGCCATTTACAACTCGTTCCAAGCTGCCGTTGGGTTGCCAACGACCGGTGGCCACTAAACAGTAAAAGATGATGCTTAGAGGACGACTGTAGACTGTACAGAAGTATACGCTATTTGTGCTATGAGTTGGTGTTAGTGGTGCGGAAATAAATCTAATTAATGGCAACGAGAGCCAGTCCAGCAATGGCTGCTGACAGGTATGGAATGAGTTTTGGGCCGGAATTGGCCTGCGGCAAGGTGGTGGCAGTGGGTACGACAACATTGCTCAAGGGACCGCTAGAACGAGACGCGCTAGCGACTGCCGTGGCCGCAAAAGTACCAGAAGCAGACTCACTAGAGGATTCGGTAGCCAGTCCAGTCAGGGTCTTGGTGGTTCCTAGTACCAGAGTGATAGTAGAAGTTGGCTCACTATTAGAGGCAGCAGGGCCAGAAGAACCAGGGGAACTGGAGCCAGGCATGCCTTGAGACCCAGACTTATCCGAATTGGAACTGGTAGACAGTGCAGTCTGCACACCGGCACTTGTGGATGCTGCTGTTGCAATGTTTTTGAAGTTAGAGCCAGAGCTGGACTCAGTATTCTCAGTGCACAAATGGCAGGGCTCGGTTAGCGTGGTGTAGATCACAGTGTTGTATACTGTCAGCTCGCCGGTTGAACAAGGCTTGGTAACGGTCTTCGTAACTGCAATTGAGAGGGTAGTCGCACCGGTGGACGTAGTCGAGATCATGATTGTGCCAGTGGAGCTGATCGTGCTACCGGTGATGGGAGATGTGCTTGCCGCGGGTCCGCCAGTGGCCGTAGTGTCGACAGAGGTGGTGAACAGGTTAGTGCTGGTAGCAGTTGCATTTGCAATTGTGTTGCTGGAAGAGGAGGTCGCGGTCCCATTGGCACTGCCAGACGACGTTGCAGTAGTTACCACCGAGGAAGTGCTCGTACCAGTCGAGGTACTGCTTGTAGCGGTAGTTGTGCTGGTAGTGGCGGTAGCGGCCGTGGTTGCAGTGGTGGTACTAGTAGTCGTAGCGCTGGTAGTAGTGCTGGTGGTGCTGGTGGTGCTGGTGGTGGTGCTGGTGGTGCTGGTGGTGCTGGTGGTGGTGCTGGTGGTAGTGCTGGTGGTGGTGCTGGTGGTAGTGCTGGTGGCGCACAGGTTGATGGAACCACAACCAATAAACTCAGGACCAACCAAGTAATCGTACCCGAACGTCGTCTGACAGACCAAGCACAGCTGGACATTTGCGTTAGGGAAAACAAGACACGGGCAGTCCAATCCTTGCGCACACTGACCGAGCTCTTGCGCTGCCATGAGGCATGTGGCTTCACACGTATTCTCGTCAGTAATTGGTGTCAAGCACGTCCCAGTCGGAGTCCCCGCACTAGTAGTAGTCGTAGACGTGGAGGTACTGGAGGTACTGGAAGTGGTCGACGTCGTAGAACCCGTAGCACAAATGATGACGGTTCCACAGCTGGCAAAATTGGCAGGAACCAGCATTTGGTTGGGGTAGAATAGGTGCTGGCATAGCAAACACTCTTGAACCTCTGGATGTTCTGTCCAACCCTCGCAGTAACAATTGCTATCGGTACATGATTCTGTTACCGCCAAAGCATTACCGCACGTCGAGTAGCAGGTCGGGATATCCGGGATACTGGTCACACAGGATGGCAAGGTAGTCGCAATTGTGCTGGGCTCAGCACTCGTGCCTCTAAGAATCGCGCCCAGTGCCGTAACTAACACTAGCAGCTTCATAGTTGAGAAAAGATGATTCAATCGGCTCCCTGCTGAAGCAGCGGGAGGGGTCCAATTATATACAATCCATCTCGTGATGCCCCAAAGGGATCGAACTGCTAGCTGCGTATTACGGCGACCGCATTTGCTATTACCCACTCACCAGTACGCGCGCCTCTGCTCCAATGTATTGCAGCAATGCATCTACGGCGAATGGCTGCATGGGAGCTCCAGCGAGTAGGAGGTCCAGGCTGTCCAGATGCAACCACTGGGGGGCCGGGTCAAGCACGAAGTGTAGGGAGCGGTTCAGGGATCTCAGCCAAAAAGCAAGAGCCCATAAAGAAGTGCTCAGCAGTGGCATCCCGACTAAGTCGCCGACGAGGCCTGGCGCTACAAGGCATTCCAGTAACCAAACTGCACTCCACACTACACCGGTCAGATGAAGTGCCTCCCATCACTCTTGAACCCTACTAAGCCGATTTTTCACGGATCAGTGATGTGGGGAAAGTGGCTGCAACGTTGATCGGCACTGTCTACCGTAGGTTGGCTGCAATATTCGGTAGGATATCCCTTTGACAGCTGCAGTCGCACAGAGCATAAATTTAGGTTACATAGGATAGTAGGTGGGCAAATCGGCTTTACTCGAAGCGTTGGCGATCGCGCTGTTCATCGACGATTAGCTCAGGGCAAAGTCGCAAGGGTAGCAGTTGAACCGCGAATTCTGGTTCTTGATAGTCAACTGCCGCGAATCTCAGTTCCATGACAATCGAGAACGCCTACACGGTTGACGTCTCGTTTGTAATTTCAGGGGTCGGAAATGGTCCGAGATTGCGGGCCCTTATTAGGATTTGGGGGTCCCAGCCGGCAGCTGGTCTGTGAGGGGCGGCAAAGCCAAATCCCGCGCAGGCCACCCTGAGAACTGCACAATCTGGTACAACCAACTATCAAAATATGAGCCAGCGAGATGCCCAGTCCCTCTAACGAGTTTCATGTATCCGAGTTATGGCTCTAGATTACATTGGTGTGCCTTCTTCGTAAAGGGTGGGATAGTTTCGAGCAGTAGTGTGGGCGGTAAACAGATAGTACATAACTGCAACAAAGAAAAGGAAGATTAAATAAAATAATTAAGGCTAAAGTGAGTCAGATTATGCACAATGAAAAAGAAATATTATTTGCATTGGTAAAAAAAAGGAAAGTAAAAGCGGCAGTCTGCGCCTAAGCCTATTGTATTATCCGCAAACGAGTCCAGCGAGGTGACTGGTATTGCCGAAACTAAAAAAGAAATCATGTTGTTAGTACACAATCAAACTCCCAATTGCTGCCGAGGTACTTGCCCTTTTTTCGTGAACGCAATCCGCTCATACATCGAATCTTTTGAGCAATCGTGTTCGCCCACCTCCTCCCGCGATTGCCCTCCTCCTTCTCGCTTCCTGATCACCGGGTTCCTCAT
>PPJJ03000086.1:0-58384 GCA_003705735.3 Blastobotrys peoriensis | reverse complement strand
CGAAACCACAGCCAAGGGAACGGGCTTGGCAGAATCAGCGGGGAAAGAAGACCCTATACTAAATGGGGTCAATAGTAGGTACATCCTGCTAGTCAAGAAAGTGTAAAGTACAAGAAACTTTCTGGCGAGCCAACCTGGAACGGGGAAAGCTAAGCCAATTGATAGTCAATAGGTATGCTAATCCCGTGCAGAGATTTTTAGGGGAGACCCTTCTAAACCTGTGTAACGCGCGGTAAGGTGTCGGCGGACTCAACGAGCCCGCTTAAGGTACGTGCTAATCCCATCTGAAAAGATGCTTTCTGAATAAGCACTTGCACTGTAAGGTCAGAAGGGGTATATACCGGTAGTATTGGGGTGTTTTTAAGATTTCCTCTATGAATCCTTAAGCCCGCTTTGTGATGGTCTAATTGCCCGGCACCTTTTCGAGCTGCTTCTTCCAAAAGCCACCATCTGGAAACTCGTACTCTTCCCACGCTTCTTTCTTGATGCTCACAGAATACCCTGGCTCCAATGGGGTCACAACATGTCCGTTCCTCACCACCGAAGGGTGATCAAAATGCTCAGGGTTATGATCAACGTATTCCAGTAGACTTTTCTCTCCAGACACTGCAATGTAGTCAATGGTGGATAGGTGCTGGGTATACTCTGGCAGTCCAATTGCCCCAGAATGGGGCACAATCGGCACATCATACTTTTTTGCCAACAGCAACACTGCTAGGACCTCATTTACGCCGCCTATGCGGCAAGCGTCGATTTGAGCGATATCAATTGATCCAGAAGCAATAAACTGTTTCCACATCACTCGATTCTGGCACATTTCTCCAGTGGCCACCTTAATTCCGTCTTCCTTCAGAGCTTTCTTAATCTCTAAATGGCCTAGAACATCATCTGGAGAGGTAGGCTCCTCAATGAAGTACGGTCTAAACTCCTTTAAAGCTTTGACCCATTCAATTGCTTCGGGGACAGACCAAATTTGGTTGGCGTCTATCATAAGCACACCGTCTTCACCAATTGCCTCTCGAGCTAACCTCAATCTGCGCTTGTCATCATCAAGATTTGCCCCTACCTTGAACTTGAAATGCTTGTAACCTCGACTAGCAGCGTCTTTGAGCAACGCCATCGCCTTTTCATCTGAATAGCCCAGCCACCCTGCAGACGTTGTGTATGCGGGTACAGCTGTATTGTTCAAAGCATCTGTAACTCTCTGCTCCTTACCATTAGTCGCAGCATTTCGTAGAATTTTGAGGGCCTCCTCTTGAGTCAGAGCATCTGTGAGATACCGAAAATCAATGGCCTCGACAAACTCCTCTGGGGACATGTCACAGACCAACTTCCATAGAGGCTTCTGCTCGACCTTCGCCCACAAATCCCAAATGGCGTTAATTGCGGCACACATAGCCAAATGGATCACACCCTTTTCGGGGCCCACCCATCTCAATTGAGAGTCTGATGCCAACCATTTCCAGGTCTCGCCAATGTTCTTGGTAAGATCTTCGACCTTCTTGCCTTTGAGAACGTCTCCAAAATAAGAGATTGCATAGGCCACAATGTCATTTCCCCGTCCAATGGTGAATGTCATGCCATGACCTTCTAGTACGGAGTCAGTCTCCAGTACCAAGTATGCTGCCGAATGATCCGCGAGCTTGTTCATGGCATCGGATCCGGTCCGTGTGAGAGAAGTAGGAAATCGGATATCTCCTACCCTAAACGATGTTATGAACATGGCACAAAGAGGGAGTATGCCAAAGCAGCTTCAGATGGATGTGTAGTAGATGGACTATAAAAAAACTAGGTTGCTAATCATCGTATGGCGGCAATATATCTACCTATATAGTTTTGAAGTGACGACCGGAGTTCACCTAAGATCTACACTACCGAGATTCGGGCCGAGATCAGGGCCGACTACTTGCTGCGGTCTCTTTACACTTCACATCTAGTAGTTGAGGCAACGAGATGGAAAAAGAAAGTGATATTACCGCTCTGCCACTCTACAGCACTAAAGCACTACGGCACTGCTGCTCTATTACTTTTCTACCCGCTTGGCATTTCCAGGGCTGCCTTCCGTATAGATGCCCCCGGTAGTGCACCTTTGGATTATACCATATCGCCGATAGACCAAGGATATATAATCCCTGGGCAGCTGTTTGCGAAAGAAATATTTTAAGCAATTTTACGTGCCTCATAAGGCAGCTAAGATAATAGAATGCGTTATTTGGTATTCGTCAGTATAGGCTGGCCCCTCTCATCGCCATTCATCAATCAAGCACTCTCGACCTCAACATGTTCTGCTTGCTGCTTGAACCCGTCCAAGTTCTCAGTGACATTGTGGGCCACTATAGCGTTATCTCCGTCGAAAACAATTGCAATCTCTTCCAAGCTGTGGCCCATCGTCTCTGGGTAAAAGAAGTAACAGGTGAGTGTGATGACTGCCAGCAGCACAATGTAGACGATATAATATTTCCACGCAATTGCACCTAGTGCAATCGGATTCACAAACTGGTTGAAAAAGTTTGCCAGCTGGGTAGACATTTGGGTGATTACCACTCCTTTCGCCCGGTACTGATATGTCCAAATTTCAGTTGCATAGCCAACGACCAGAGGTGTAAATGCAACATCGTAATGCCCATAGTAAATGAACAAGAACGGGATAGCAGCAATCCCGGCAGCTTTGTTTTGGTGTTCAGCGAACGTTGCGGATAGGGCAGTGATGAAAATATAGGAGATGAGCATTCCAATCGACGACCATAGGAACAAGAACCGGCGGCCGGTACGATCGACAATTGTGGCCGCAAAGCAGGCGCAGATAAGATTCCACAGCTGAAGGAATCCTGAAATTAGCGTCTGCTTAGTGATAGATGTCACCCCAACTGATTTGAGAACGAGAGACAAATAGTACGATACAATTCCCACTCCGTTCCATTGCGCAAAGAATCCCAAGCTGACGGAAATGAAAAGACGGTGTAGGTTGCCCCTGGTAGCGATGAGCCCCTTGTACGAAGAATCGTTCTGGGCAGACTTTTCCATTGCAATTGTGCTTTCGATTTCAATCATCTGCCAATTGACAAACCGGGAGTTCTCGTCGCCACCAGCATGGTACTTGACAAGAATCTCTTTGGCCTCGGCAGCACGTCCCTTAGAAATAAGCCATCTGGGAGACTCTGGAACTACAAGCAGGAAGGGCAATTGCAGAGCTGGAATTGCCAACTGGAGCAACGCCGGGGTACGCCATGACCACGAATCCAAGTTTCGAGTACCAAATGTGACCCATGCTGCAAGCAGAGAACCCACATAGAAGAAGCAGTTGTAGAGGTTAGTAGCGACACCGCGGTGGGTAGGGTACGACAGCTCGGCTACTAGCATAGGCGCCGACGCAAACCATGCACTTCCGTGTCCAATAAAGAATCGCCCTGCAATGAACATGCCCGGGTAAGTGGCACCACAGGTGAGGCCGGCACCCAAAAACACGCACATCACCCCAATATAGAGAGGAAGTTTTCTGCCTAATGTTTCAGCAGTGAGCAAGTATCCCAAGTATCCGACCATAGACCCAATGGCGGTAATTGCATTGATAAATCCAAGCCACTTCCCCTTAGGATAGTGCATGAATGACTGCCATTGATTGAGAATCTGCAGCCCATTCATCATTGAAGAATCGTAGCCATTGGCAGACGAGAACATTGTAATCAGGAGAATGATGAGATTGAGGCGGATCAGGTATCCAACGCGGTACCAAGGACGACCCAGTTGAGGGATTACCTTAGCCATCTCTTCGCCAACCAGACGAGCGAGGTTTTGTTGACGATCCGACATTATGAGAAAGTCAATGGCAGAACAGAAGACAGTAACTAGGTTGCAGGTGTCGGACCAGGGCCAATGCTGAAGTGTACTCTCCCAGACCTTCTGATTATCCTTTTATAGCCTGCGAAACAGTGATTTCCCCGCTTGACGATCCCCTTACCTTTCCATGCCCCAGTCTACCTGTGAATACCATAGCTGTACCCAATTTTGTTACCCCGCGATATTTTGATCCCTTGCATCCAAAACTTGAACTCAGTCGCCGGGGTGGGAAATTCCGTGGGGGATGGGGGATGAGACATGTCTCAGGTTGCACTAACGCGGAATACCGGAGATAAAAGTAGATGCAGGGCAGGTAAAAGCTCAGGGCGAACGCACGGGGGAAACAGAGCGAAGTTAATAGTTCGCTCAGATATTGGGGATCCAGATCACTCATGTGCGTTCTCATATCCGTTTTTGGAGTCCATTATTCCCCGTATTGGACCGATCCTCTGTTCCGAACACCGGTGATCATGACCAAGGATATCGATCTGTGGGGGAGACGTCCCGGAAAGGAAGCATGGAGGAGAAACGAGCTCTCGCACATAAAATGCAGCTTTATTTTGAGTAGAAATGGTAATTTTATATATATATGGGGGAGTAGGGAGTGTGTATCGCTGAGCAGTGTACAATCTGAATCATAGAAGTCATACATTTTTAATACTACACCATCTTTGATTGTAATCTAACTTCATCCGTCAGTTTCAATAGTTCGAAAGTCTCGGACAATGGCATTATGTTGCTTTCCAATCTGCCTGCTGCAATATCAATTGCTACTGCATCCGCTTCGAAGTAAAACCCCATGGCTCCTTGAGCCGGTTTTTCGGCACTAATCTCAATCCTCTCCCCCTTGCGGAGCCCATCCTTCAAAATGATGTAGCCATCACTGGGAAGTGATGCTCCAGGACCACTGACATGAATGGACCCCTTGGACCCCTCAATTCTCAGAAATTCTGGACTGCTTTTGTGCTCCAAAGACGAGGTCAGAATGGCTTGAGCCAATTCCCCCGGATACCCAAGCAAAACTGTAGAGATCCGATCAACTCCATGATCCAGGCTTTGCAACGACACGATTTTCGGTTTCTTTGAATTCTCTCCGATGCCGCTGTCTAATACCATCTTGGCCCATGTCATTGTGTAGACCCCGATGTCAAGCAGCGCGCCCGCCCCCAGCTCAGCGCTCTTGAGGCGAGACGACGGGGGCAGGCTATCAAATTTCACGTCAATTGAAAAGTCCGCAAACACGGAATTTACGCTGCCAATTACCTGTTCCTGGTGGATCAGTCGTTGTAGCTCTGTTGTAAGGGGAAAAAAGCGCGTCCACATCGCCTCCATTAAAAAGACCCCCTTTTGCTTTGCGGCGTTGGCCATCGCAATTGCATCGGCGACGTTGGTTGCCATCGGCTTTTCACACAAGACATGCTTTCCTGCTGCAATAGCGTCTAGGGTGTTCTGCTTATGGAACACATGAGGTGTTCCAATATACACAATGTCAATCTCGGGGTCTTCGTAAACCTTCTGGTAGCCCTCATACGCCACGGGGTGGTTCGTTTTAAGAGTTCTTTGGATAAACGCCAGCGCCTTCTCTTTAGAAGACGCGCCCACTGCCACAATGGAATGAGTTGCCACGGGATTTCGGGGAACTTCAAGATCAAGACAGAACTTTGTAGAGATCCACCCTGTGCCCAGGATTCCCCATTTTAGAGTAGGCAAAGAATCAGCGGTCATGGTAATTGGTAATCGGCACTCGCGGCGGCGGCAGTGCGAAACCACGGTTTTTGTGCACTCTTGCCACATGGCATCCCCTGCTTTTCCTGTCTTCAAACTTTTTTCACGGTGCCTGTGTCGCGGAATGCCGCCGCTATCCTTTACGCGGAATACCGGTGAAACATGATCAGCAACGCCCATGCGTATGTACGCATGTGCAGAGTGTGGGGTAAGTGTAATATGCTGCGGGTCGCCTGCCATTGCAGACCTCGCCCAATCCACCGCAGATCTAGACGGGAATTATAAAGCTGTGTGTGAAACGTCTGAAAGTACTCGACACGATATTGCGATAGTGATGACTCTAGGCGTGGGAATTATCGGCTGTGGGGAAGTGGCCCAGACTATACACCTCCCCACCTTGAACAACTTGTCGGATAAGTTCCGAATCAAATACCTCTGCGACGCCTCAAAACAGACTGCCCAGTTTTGTGCATCGCGGGTGCAAGGCGCTGACCGGCCCAAGACAACGACGCAAATAGAGGACGTCGTGAGAGAAGCTGGAATTGACGTTGTGTTTGTGCTGTCCCCAGACGAGTACCACGCGGATCATGCCATCCTCGCGTTGAAGCATGACAAGAGCGTGTTCATTGAAAAGCCAGTGGCTCTTAACCGTCGCGATGCTCTGCGAGTGATGGAAGCCGAAAATAAGTCTAGAGGAAGTGTTATTGTAGGGTACATGAGACGATTTGCTGCCGCTTTCCAAGATGCTATCAAGGAACTCGGTGGGCTAGGAGAGATTCAGTACGCCCGGGTGCGCGACATTATTGGATCAAACAGCCTTTTTGTACCTCAATCTGGTATGTTTCCCCGCAAATTTGATGATTATCCTCCCGAGTCTAGGACGGAGCTTGCGAAGAGGGCGCAAGAACAGGTGGCCCAGGCATTGGGAGCCGAGCTCGGGGTTGCTCAGACACCTGAAAATGTCAAGATGTGGCGGCTCCTGGGTGGTCTGGGTTCGCATGACTTGTCGTTGATGCGTGAAGCCTTGGGAATTCCAAATGGAATCTTTGGAGCGAGTCTCGGGGGGTCGTTCTGGTCAGTTCTATTTGACTATGGCAGTTTCCCGGTCACTTATGAATCAGGAATCCATGGCTACAAGTTGTTTGACGCTCACATACAAATCTATGGCAGAGCCAAGTCCATCAAGATCCAGTATGACACCCCCTATATTAAAGGGCTACCAATTGACATGTGCGTTTACGAAATGGTGGATGGGGCCTATCAAGAAAGGCTCGTTCGAAGAACTTACGAAGATCCTTATACAATCCAGGCACAGGAGCTATATGAGCACATTGCGCATGGGAAACCAATGAAGACGACGATTGAGGATGCTTTGGGAGAATTTGAAACGTTTAAACATGTTTTCAGTCATTCCAAAGTTGAAGGCGTCAACGGCGTTAACCACAAGCAGTAAATTCAAGATGTCCACAGCTATAGAGTAAATCATTCACTTCTGAATTTTGTTGAGCGTAGAGCCTTCAATACTCTAGAACATATCCACCATTCCGGCACTATTGGTGCATTCATTGATCCATTGGTAATATTCCTGCTAGTTTGTCCTCTGTTCGAGCATGAATAATTTGAATAATCTGACTCAAAGCATCGACGTCTTCGCCCTCATCCTGCCATTGATTTAATGCATTCAGAGTGATTCTTACTGCCGTGGGAAACGCCGGATCTGCATTGAAGACTCTGTAATCGTTTGCCATATATCTCAGGATGGTAAGCATGCTCATAGTCCGATAATGATACCAAGTACCATGGTGTCTGTGTCGGTCCTGAGAGATACCAGATTTGAAATGGGCCTCATTAAAATATAGGTATCGCTCAACATAGTTGGGCGAGTCTGGGGAGGGCATGTTCTTTGCTCGAGCGTGCATGGCCCGGAACAGGAACGGGCGGTATAGGTATTCATAGATTTCCAAGAATCGGCCTCTTATCATTGCTGCAAGTTCGTCGTTTGCTGGGGTTTCGTAGTCAAATTCCAGGTGTGGAGTGAGGTTTTCATAGCACTGTCGAATCTGCAGTTCAAATGACTTGACAATCTGCTCAAGAGTAAAACTCATTCAGAAGCTGGTTAAGTATTCTTCTTAGTAAAATTTCAGTCAGATAGTAATACCAACTGCGTTGTTGGACTTCTTTGTATACTAATTCCTCACTCCAATTGCTGCCCGGAGATACATCATAGTCGAGTAAGTTTGCAGGTGGGTCTGGGAAGAGATTCGGATAGTCTGTTTCCCCGAGTCCCGATGACGGAAATGGTAGGTTTAGTAGCAATTCAGCTTCTGACTTCATACACGACCAGTATAAGCGCTTTTCCAACGACGTTGGATTGGGGCCCCTTTCAGCTAGTGCATTAAACTCAATACACGTCTTGCAAATCAAGCATGCCTGGTGGAAATGCTGCCAAGCTGACACTGGCTGGATGCGATACATGCGATAGAGTCCCGAAAGGAAATAGATCTGAGCAGTCTCCAGGGTAAATATAGACAACATCTTCAACTGCCTCTGAGCAGTATCAAAAAGGCATTGGGACATAACCACATCATCGTTCGACATTTCGCCAACATACAGGGGCGTAATTGCATCGTTTTGCGTTTGGCTGGTTCCTCTAGTGAATGCGTCGCCAAAGCTGGAGGATATGGCTCCGAGTGCGGACGCCAGTAGTACTAGGCACGAACCATGGTCGTTCAGCGGCCCATGTATTGCCACCACTTGTGCCTGACTCCTCAGAGCTTCAACTTCGCATACAGGGTTCTTTGTATGGACATTGAGGAGGAATTTTTCAACCAGCCGAGGGGCACTGGGGAAGATGGCGCTGGAGTTGGTACTTGTATCCGCGGCGGGCTCCCGCCGTTTCGAAAACTGATGCCAGTCGGAAAATTCACCTAGCCGCGTGAGCAGCTTGCTGTTCAGTAACTCGCGTAGTGGAGCTAGTATCGGCAACCCCAGCACACGCTCGATTGACACCGAGCCACTCCTTATTCGAAGCGAATATGTTGATGAGTCCTTGGATGCAGAACGGGTGAGTACGCCTATGGATTCAGTTCCTTGCGTGCTAGTCGAAGGAACGTCCGGGAGTTCATATGGTCGGTTGGGCACATGACTGCCTGTCTGTGTCCCTAAATGCTTTGAAATTGCTGCCAAGCTCGCCAGTGCAGAATCAACTTTGTTCAAAATCGTCACACTAGCAGGATCATATCTAGTTAGACACTATACCGGCACAAGAAATCAACGAGCATACCTTGAATAGTCTAATGACCCATCTTTGTAGACGCATAGTAGTCGGTGGGCCAAACAGTAACCACATGATGGCGTCTTGTTGTCACATTTTGTCTTCCTTGCTCGACAGGTCTCACAAGCAGAAACTGCTCTCTTTCGAGGGTAAACTAAGGACGACCGATGAAACCTCTTCCCTTCGGAGCCCATCCCGACAGCGGTACCCAGCAGCACTACAACTTCTCTCCCCGTACTTCTTGGCCATGAAGTGGTTCTTGACGTGCACACGACTACGGCATCACAGGTCCGATCCAATCGGAGTGTTTTAGACCGCTTGTCCTACCCCACACCCCGCAGTGTGCAGCCCGCCACGAGCAGGTGGTACAAAGTATACGGCCTAATATACCAGGCAGCGGAATAAGGGCGGGGATGGAGGAGTATGTGGTCGAAATGTCAGCCAACACTGTTGCAGTCATTGGGTGTCGGCGCGGGCTGGGTATCTCGGTAAACAGGGAGTGGAGCACTTTTGGATTTCAGGCGTATGCTCCTGTCACAGAGGTACTCTGGGTCTGAAGGGAGGAACGCGGCCCTAAAAATTGTCACCGTACGCTGCGCATCCCTGTTAGTCAATGTTCAGTCGCCGAACACAGGATTTGGATCGTTCTGTGTATATCTCCTTTATCATCTCTCAATTGCAAGCATCAAGGACCAAATGCAGATTCGTCAACACTAAAGAGTTATCCTCTTGGCCGCATTTGTGTGTGATATGCCTCATGAGTGCCCTTTCTTGTCCCATGGCGACATCCTGACAGATATCGTGCTGGGTCAATGCAGTACTAACATAACACCCAGGGATCCCTATTGAGTAGCGCCCACCCAACAAACACTACCACCCCTTCTCGTACAAGCACCTAGAGTGCTCGAATTGAGTTGATATTGGCCACAGATATGAGCACCCGACAACGTTGTCCAATCCTATCTTCCCACCCTATGTCGGTAATGTCTCAGTTGCCGCTGCATTGTATTCAGGTCGTGAGACAAGCGATTGGCGGAGAGCTGCCGGCTACCCAAGCTCGCTATGCATTCGATTAGGCGGAAGGCGGCATATGGAGATCGGGCTATGGGTCAACTTGGGAGCAGAGTAGAAAGTGGATTCCGAGACGGACATAATGGCGGCAGTGTCTGCAGCGCGAAGCAGCTGCTGCCTCCTATTGCAGGTGGGTTCAAACGGCCACGCGTTGGAACCCTGGACTGTTGCTAATTCCAAACGTCAGGAGTACTGGACAGAGTTGGGCGAGGTATAGTGGTGAAATCGGGCATCAACCGGGACGGTAAGGCGGTGAAACAGTCACAGATCTGGCCTAACTAAAAGTTTGCTGTGCCAGGGCCTGCCTAGGACCCTCTGATCTGTAACGGTCAGTCCCCCGCACTCAACTTGGGGGAACCGCCAATTAAAACGATCCAATTTCCAAACTTGCAGGCGTCTAACAGATCTACCTCGTCGCTCTCCAGCAGGTGTTCGGGGTTTGATAGATCATTGGATAGCCACTTGGACCTCCAAGCTGCAGGATCCGTTTCGGAATTTGGCAATGCTGATCATTACATTGCCCTGAAGCCTATAACAAGATGGCAAACCTGTTGTTGAATCGGGCCCAGGTCACCTTTCCATTCCCTTTTCTTGATCCGTTTTTGCTCAATGGGTAACAAGATCAACCTGGTCGTCGCTGTGTTGGCAGCTGCTGCTATCCCCGTCTCTGGAGACAACGCACCATTCCAGCACCGTGTGGCCTATTCAGGGTCCAACGGTATGGCAGTCAGCTGGAACTCCAACAGCAAACTGTCAGATCCTAAAGTCCAATACGGCAGCTCTCCAACGAGTCTGGAATTCTCCGAGGTCGGTATCTCGAGCACTTTCTCCAATGCCACCTCGTGGGACAATCACGTTGTGCTGCAGGGACTCAATTACAGCACGACTTACTACTACTCGGTGTCTAACACTGTCAATGCTTCTGGTGTCTATTCATTCACTACCGCTCCAAAAGCGGGAACAAACGAGGAGTTTGTGTTTGCAATGGCCAATGACCTGGGTCTGATGGGTGCTTTGGGCCTGTCAGACAAGGCGGGAAAGGGTGAAGGTGGAGTGCTTTCTCTGGGCGAGCGAAACACCATTCAGGCTCTGCAGGCAGCTAAGGATAGCTTTAAGTTCTTGTGGCATGTCGGTGATTTGGCCTACGCTGATTACTGGCTCAAAGAGGAGAGCCAGCTCTACCTTCCTAACACAACAATCGAGGGCGGGGTCGATGTCTATAACAAGATGCTCAATGGGTTCTACGACGAGATGAGTGCCATTTCAGCAACCACCCCGTACATGGTGGGACCTGGAAACCACGACAGTGACTGTGTCGATGGATCGGCTTCAGCTTGGGGAAACAAGTACAAGTCCAGTATCTGTGTTCCCGGCCAATTGAACTTCACTGGATACCTCAACCACTGGAACATGCCCAGCAACGAATCAGGCGGGTACCCTAACATGTGGTACTCATTTGACTATGGCAATGTCCATTTTGTACAGATCAACACGGAGACAAACCTGGGTGGGGACATTGTGGGACCTGACGAAAAGGGCGGTATTCAAGGAGCAAACTCTGGACCCTTTGGGCCTAAGAATGGACAGATTGAGTGGCTGAAGAAGGATCTCGCCACAGTTAACCGAACTGTCACTCCCTGGGTCATCGTCGGAGGTCATCGGCCTTGGTACCAAAACTCTCAAGATCCCTGTCTGGAGTGCCAGCAGGCGTTTGAGCAGATTCTGATAGACAATGAAGTCGACATTGTTGTCCACGGCCACAAGCATAACTACAGCCGATTCAAGCCCGTTGCGCTCAACGTGACTGATCCTAACGGTCTCAACAACCCATCATCGCCCTGGTACATTGTCAATGGAGCTGCTGGTCACTATGACGGTATTGATCCGTTTGTCCTTCCTCTCGAGAACTTTACTGCATTTGGGGTTGACACCACTTATGGATGGTCACGATTTACTGTTCACAACTGCACTCACATCACCCAGGAGTTTGTTGCTTCGAACAATGGCTCTGTGCTTGATTCTGCCACTCTTTACAAAGCACACGCCGGCAGCTGTGGTGTCGAGAGAAGTGGAAATTCCAGTTCCAATGGTACCGGCAACGGCAATGTAAGCGGCTCCAGCGGTCCCGGAACTGGATCCCACGGACCTGGTTCTAACTCCACGAGTAATGGCACAACTGGCTATCCCACCCAGCCTGATCAGTCCAACGCTGCTTCCGCATATGAGCCTAGCGTTGCTGTCGTTGCTGCAATTGCCTTGATCACCTTTCTTTTCTAATCGACTTTTCAGCGCGTTCGGCTAACTAGGCCTAATATACTGTGAATAATTCTAATAACAATCAAATGACACAACAGATACATGAAGCTTTCCATTGAAAGCCAAACGGCCTATGAGCTCTGGGCATGCTTGACCCAGAATCTGCCATCTGGAAATCTGTATTGATCCCATGCCTCCTTTTTGATACTAACTGAGTAGCCTGGCTCCAAAGGTGTCACAACATGTCCGTCCTTAACAATTGAAGGGTACTCAAAGTGTTCAGGAACGTGGTCGACATATTCCAACAGACTCTTTTTGCCAGAGACTGCGATATAGTCAATGGTAGAGATATGCTGAGTGTATTCCGGGAGGCCAATTCCACCAGAATGAGGGACAACGGGGATGTCGAACTTTTTGGCCAACAAAAGTACAGCTAAAACTTCGTTTACTCCCCCCAAACGACAGGCATCTACCTGGGCAATGTCGATTGATCCAGAAGCGAGGAACTGCTTCCACATGACTCGGTTCTGGCACATTTCGCCAGTAGCGACTTTAATGCCGTCCTCTTTGAGTGCATTCTTGATTTCCAAGTGTCCCAAAACGTCGTCTGGTGACGTGGGTTCCTCAATGAAATAGGGTCTGTACTCTTTGAGAGCTTTAACCCATTCAATAGCCTCAGGAACTGACCACACCTGATTGGCGTCAATCATGAGTACCCCATCATCTCCTACCACCTCACGAGCCAACTTGAGTCTACGCTTGTCATCTTCAACTGAACCTCCGCACTTGAGCTTGAAATGCTTGTAGCCCTTGTGAACGGCATCCTTAAGCAACGCTACCATCTTTTCATCGGAGTACCCAAGCCACCCAGCGGAAGTTGTATAGGTAGGCACTGCTTGATTGTTTAGAGCGTCTGCAACTCTCTCGTTTCGACCCTTTTGCGCATTGGTCAAGATTGTAATTGCCTCTTCCCGGGTAAGCGCATCTGTCAGGTACCTGAAATCAATTGCATCCACAAATTGCTCAGGGGTGAAATCAGACACCAGCTTCCAAAGGGGCTTCCCTTCAATCTTGGCCCATAAATCCCAGATTGCGTTAATCGCGGCGCACAATGCTAAGTGAATGACCCCCTTCTCCGGCCCTACCCATCTGAGCTGTGAATCAGACACCAGCCATTTCCAAGTTTCGCCAATGTTCTTGGTAAGGTCTTCGACCTTCTTGCCCTTAAGGAAATCGCCAAAGTATGAGATCGCGTAAGCGACAATGTCGTTTCCGCGGCCAATTGTGAAGGTCATTCCATGGCCCTCAAGCTCGGAATCTGTCTTGAGCACCAGGTAGGCGGCGGAGTAGTCGCCGAGTTTGTTCATAGCATCGGAACCGGTCCGGGAAAGAGAAGTGGGAAATCGAATGTCACCCACGGAGAACGAGGTAATAATCATTGTAGATGGAGTGTGGTAGTGTTGACCTGAACGGTGTAACGACGGTTTATATAGCAGGAGAGAGGCTTGGATCACGCTGGGCAGAGGCGAGTTGTGGGGGTATTTTTCGCCTGGCCGTTAAATGTGGGGTGATTTGGGGGTGAGCTGTAAATGTGGGGGTGCACCCCCAGTCGCCCCCAGCGGCTGGTTGGTGAAGTGAAAGGGCCCAAATATTAGCTGGGGGCCAAGCGCTCGCCAGCAGGTACATAAGCCCTCGATACGCCAGGCCCATGCCCATAACACTACACCCGTATTACCACCGGGGTGAAGCCGAGCACACAATGAGCGCCCAGTCAGAGTCTGTAGAAACGTTGTCTCGAAAAAATATCCTAATCACTGGAGGGTCGGCTGGGCTTGGGGCAGCTCTGACAAAAAGGTTCGCCTCTAAAGGGTACAACATTGCTATCAATTACGCACAGAATGCCCAGCGTGCTCAAGACTTGGTTTCTCAGGTTCAGAAGCAATACAATGTAAAGGTGATCCCTATTCGTGCTGATGTTGGAAGTCAACACGAGTGCGAGCGACTAGTCAAGGAAGCTGCTGAGGTGCTAGGGTCTCTAGACGCGGTCGTGTCCAATGCTGGGTGGACCAAAGCGACGGATTTTGCGGACCTCAGCGTCGTCACTGACGAGATGTTTGATCTGACATACGCTATCAATACCAAAGCGCACTTCTATTTGTTTCGAGCTGCCCAGCCCTATTTCGTGAGTAATCCTGACGGGGGATCTTTCGTGATTACTGGCTCCATCGGGGGCCAACGTTATGTCGCGTCCAACATTCCGTATGCAATTGCAAAAGCGGCAACAATTCATTTGACAAAGTGCCTAGCGAAGTGGCAGGGTCCAAAGTGCCGAATCAATTGCATCAACCCGGGACTATTACTGACTGAAATGGCCGCTGGGTTTGATCCAGAATACCTGAAAGAAACACTAGCCAAAGCACCTTTGCAGACCAGCACAGGGCTGGACGACGCCGCCGATATGTTTCTAAGCGTAGTTGAAAACAAGAGTTTGACCGGTAGCATTATAACTGTAGATGCAGGACTGGTATTGTAGCCTCTTCATAGTAGCAAATCCTTAATGTGCTTAATGTGTACTAAAAGACATCAGAGAACATGTTTTATTGTCTGCACTCATTAGACACTGTCGAAGCCGCGTAACGGTGCAGGAGCGATAATGCGGGGTGGAATCGTGGGGTACAAAAAACTGTGGGGCGCCGCGGGGGTGGGAGTTCTGACAGTCGTGGGGTATCGGAACCAATGTGGGATGTATGTTGGGGGTCCTGGGGGCGAGGCTATATGCCAACTTGGGGTCATTATTACCATATCCGCCCATCCTTTGGTGAGAGATAAAGCGGGCTGCGAGCGATTTGGGGGTGACTTGAGCAGTCAATATGCATGCCAAACGAGAACGGCCGTTGTATGGGGGCACTTTATATGCGCAATCTTGTCGCTTTAAAGGGCCACAATACCACAATTGCCCTATATCTACACCATTTTAACTCCTTCCTCGTAATCTCCGACGCAATGAGCACTACTATTCAGCAGGTAGATCTGGTAGCTGCCGCAGTTATCTCCGACCCAGCGCGAGGCATCCTTGAGCCCACAACATCAGCTTTCATTGACCTTACTATCAGCTCACAACAACAGTTCTTGAGACCATTTGCTGTGTATAAGTCTGAGTTCCTCGATGTTATTGGAGAAGCGCCAACACTACGCACAATTGCTACCGAAACCAAATTTCGATTCGCTCACGAGGCAGGAGTGTGGATTCCACAAACCCGGGAAGTGTTCTTCACATCAAACCAGTTCCGGGAGGAAGGCAATAGTCGCAACACTATTACTATAGGCAAAATTAAGATCCCGGTTTCGAAAACTGCTAAGATCGAAGAATACAAATGGGAGATCATTACACCGTCACCCAATATTGTGTCTGGTAACGGAGGGACAAACTATGGCGGCAAGGTTTTAATTTGCCAGCAGGGTCTTGGCGAAATCCCCCCCGCCTTGGTGCTCATGTCAGCGGAATCTCCCTACAAGTCGCAGACGCTCCTCAATAACTATCATGGAAGGCCGTTCAATGCTATCAATGATGTGGTAGTTCTGCCGATAGACGGGTCCATCTGGTTCACAGATCCATCTTACGGAATCGCTCAGGGGCTACGGGATGAGAAGAAGTTACCGTGCCAGGTATATTCTTTCCAGCCGGCCACTGGCAGTATCCGGGTTGTGGCGGATGGGATAAACCAGCCTAATGGAATCTCATTCTCTCCAGATTATAGAACGTGCTATATTACTGAAACACATGCCTACGATGGAATTGGAGGAAGCTACCCAGATAAGGAAGCGTCAATTTATGCTTACGACCTGCTGAGGGCCGATAGTAGCGACGAAGCTAGCCCGTTCGTGCTTCGAAACAAGCGCATATTTGCGTTTGCAGACTGCGGAGTCCCGGACGGTATCAAGACCGATACTAAAGGAAACGTCTACTCCGGTTGTCAAGATGGTGTTCAGGTATGGAACAAGTATGGTGAACTGATAGGGAAGATTCTTGTACCAGGGGGAGCTGCGAACTTTTGCTTTACTGATGAGGGAAGAGTTATCATTTTCAATGAGAACAGGATTTTTGAGGCATGTATTGAGGCAAAGGGGGCCCTAAAGACGGACTAGAAGATAGGGATACCCAGACTGTTTGCTGAATGTTGCTTCCGAAATTCACTGGAGACCCTAAAAGATTTGCGCAGTACGCAGTCTATATTAGTACCGTAGTATTGAATCTTAATGGATACAGTGTTAGGTCCTTGAGTGGGCCGAAATAAGATGTCACTGATTAGAATTCGTACACAGTCATACGCTAGCTTTCATTCAAATCCTAACTGACCGCTTGGCTCGTTTCCGGCTCGAGGCTTTCTACCCCACATTGTTGCTTGGGTCAGCTGAGACACGCGTTGGCGATGAAAAGAGACGGATACAGAGTCGGGAACGGTCCCATTGACGGGTATTATGCAGCGGATGACAAAAGCACAGTCCAAATTTTACTGGTCGTGCCATCAATTGCTTACTTGGCTCCTACTCGCAAGTGGCATGACTGTGAAGAACGCTGCCACTTCGGCTGCTTGCCCCCAAAGAAGCTGCCTCCCAGACCTCCCAGGCCTCCCACGCATGGCAAAGCCAGGTGGGTGGTAACCGTTCATAGCGAGGGGCTACCCCCACAATTGAAAATTTTCCCCGCCTTTCGGATCAATACCCCGCAGAAACTTGGGGGTAGTTTCATAGTTAGGATAAACAAGGCCCAGGATGTCGGCTGCGTAAGCCCAGAAGGGGCTAGAGTAACGCACGGTATCATTACAGCAGTGAGACGGTACCCCAGATTCGTAACTTGCGGGGCACCCGACCGGAGTGACGATGATTTAAAAGAGCTCAAGAGCCAAGGAAACGTTAACGAGAACCAGTAAAGTCCAACTCTAAGACTCATCATGTTGCGGGTATATGAAAAGAATATCTCAGGTGTCACCTTGGGAGGCAGGGGACTGTTGGCCGTGACCGCTTTGATGTCTGGCCTGGGTTTCCTATTAGTTGGCTACGACTCTGGACTTATGGGTGGATTCATCAATGGCAAACCGTTTAATGAGACCTTCCATTCGCCTCGACCTAGTGTTGTTAGCACAATCGTTGCTATCTACGAAGTTGGGGGATTCTTTGGATCCATTTTCAACTCCTTTGTCTCTGACAATTTTGGGCGCCGACAGTGTATCGGACTCGGAGCTATTCTACTGGCCATTGGTGCTACTCTACAGGCGAGCTCGTATTCTCTGGCCCAAATTTTTGTGGGCAGGATAGTATCTGGCTTGGGAGTAGGCATGCTACAATCAACCATTCCAGTGTTGCAGTCTGAGGTTTCACCTTCCAAGATCAGAGGATTGTATGCTGCAGTGTACTTGTCTTTTCTGAATTGTGGTATCTGTATTTCATATTGGATCAATTTCGGATTGACGTATGTTAATACTGGGTTTGCATGGAGATTTCCCACCGCTCTTCAGCTGGTGTTTATTGTCCCAATATTTGCACTATCCTTCATAGTACCCGAGAGCCCCCGATGGCTGGTACTCCACGATCGCGAGGAGGACGCCGCCGATGTCGTGGCCAAGCTCAAGAACGAGGCACGTAATAGTGAATTTGTGGCGAACACTATTCGAGATATCAAGGAGTCTGTACTCGTCGAAATTGCAGTGGGATCTGGATCCTGGATGGACTTCATTAAGAATGACTCTATCCAGACCAGGCGACGGTTGTGGACCGCGTGCTTGACCCAAGCATTCCAGCAGCTCACCGGCTGTAACGCCATTTTCTATTATGCGACCACCCTGTTCCAACAGTCTATTGGATTCTCTCCTCGATTATCCAGTCTCATGTCAGGAGTACTCAACACCTGGCTGTTTGTGTTTTCGTTTGTTCCCTGGCTACTAATTGACCGGATCGGCCGAAAACCATTGTTTCTGATTGGGACGGCGGGCCAATTTGTGGCAATGGTAGTACAGACTGGTATGATTTACAAGGTTGAGCAGACCTCTGGAAATTCTCCGTATGCAATTGTGGCTTGCGTGATGCTGTTTGTCTTCGCGGCTGCTTTCACTTTTGGCATGCAATCGACGGTTTGGGTTTACCCCACCGAAGTGCTACCCATCCGATTACGGGCCAAAGGTGCATCAATGTCTACTGCATCCAATTGGATAATGAACTTTTTGGTAGTGGAAATTACCCCTCCGGCGATTTCTAATATCGGCTATAAGACCTACATTATCTTCTCTATCTTCAACGCCATTTTTTTCCCACTGGTGCTCTTCTATTTCAAAGAGACGAAGGGGCTTGGGTTGGAAGAGATCGATATCATGTTTTCCAATGAGGAGGCATTGGAAATCCACAACGAGGCTGTCAGAGGGGAGAAAGGAGAATCAGCTCATGTCGAGGTGGCCGAGACGAGCGCCTAATTTATGTTGCGTTTTGAATTTGGTAGTCAAGTTTGTAAGTAAATGGATAAATATTCCTCCTAGGGGCCAATGCCAATTTGAAGAGAGAAGGACTGGAAACAGCAAGGGCAACAAAAACATGATAGACTCAGGACTGGTCACTCAATGAGGCAGCATTGCGCTGCCACCCCAAACTCGTCTTGATGCAATTGTCAATCATTTGACACATTTCCACCATAATTGCCCACCTGCTCCTTCCCAAAATCAGCGTGACCCATTTGAGGACCCCAACTACATGATGCTTGTTAGCAAATGATACAAGGTCTTGTGGGGTCCTCACACCAAGCGAGCGTTCAAAGTAGGCACGACCACTTTCAGCTGCCATAGCCCATTCTTCCTGCTTAAGAGTGCCATCGGGCACCTCCACAAAATCAGCCAATACTGAGGATTCGCACCCGTGCAGACAGTATACATAAGACCAATAGACTAGTGCGCAGTGGGACAGGATTATAGGACGATGGAGCGAAATATCGTCAGAACGATCACCAATTTGAGTGTACACGGAGCACTCCGGATCAGAGCTTAAAAATGAGCAGCGTATAGCCTGGAGAGCATGGAAAGCAGATATAGTTGCAGCGTTCGTATGAGCCCACGCATACATGTGCTTCGTCGCGGCAGCCACGTCGCTTTGGGTTGTCGCTTTTCCAACAACACATGGATGACCGCAAAAGACTTGCAATTCGTACCGCTTCACTCTCATCGCAATGAGAGCGTAATGATACTGAACTTCGCAATGACTGGCAGATGAATCTGCAACATCTTTGGATATCCCTCGGGCCCCTTGCATTTGGTCGAACCAGAAATGGATTCCATGAGTGAGCACATCTTCCAATTTAGCTCTGAGCCCCCCAGTATTCGCATAATCAAAGAAGGACGAGTCCGGGTCAAGCCAGGCCAAGTGGATAGATCGCGATACCAGCCCATACAACAGCGCAAGTCGTCCCAAGTCGCTGCCAACGTCTACCGAAACTCGGTTGAGAATTTTACGAAGTGCAACCTGAAAAGGAAGGGGAGGTGAGACGAGCAAATGTCGCTGATCTTCCCCTGAATTCCACACTCTATCGTCACAAGGAAGGGACAGTTGCAATTCTCCGGGATGCATGAGTTGGTCGTGTCCAAACATCATGGCATGAGCGACATCCAACACAAAAGCAAAGAATACCGCTCGTTTGATAGATTCAGCCTCAATCCAATTGCTCCAACTCGTGCAGGTTGAATTAATGGAATCGGACGGCATTTCAACGGAGCTATCTAGCAGAGTGGTTCCTCGTCGGATGAGCTGTAGAGTGGCACCGTGATGAATATGAGCTCTCTCGTGTAGTTTTCTGTTAGTTGCCTTGAGCTTGTCGTACGCCTCCAGGATCAGGAGACTCTGGAGTACCCATACCCTCGTGGGAGGATGAAAGGACGGTGAGTTGAATATGGCAGATTGAAGAGGCACAGCAATCGCTTCCTTGAACCGTTCGGAGGCTTCAGAAGGGGGTGAGTACGCAGCTCCTACGAGAATGATGCTTAGAAGAAGCAGCTCAGGGGTGTCATCGACACGAAATGAAGGCTTATGGATTATTGGGCATTGAGGGTGAAATTTGGTCCAATAGCACTCAATGAACCGGGTTAGAGATTCAATCTGAAACTCTGGGTGAGCGTTCAGCATAGGTAGCTCTTCTAGCAATTGATCGCACTTGGCCATCGTTATCGACATATTTTGAACAAATGATGGAGGGCTAAGCACATTGGGGCTCTCGCCAATCGAGGGGAAGAGGTATGAGTTCGTGTGGTCTATTGCCGTGGTAAAGAACGGCCCCGAAGCCAGGATCCACTCGGCAACATCGTCCGACGCCGGTGACATCAAGAACGAGAGATCTTGCCGCTGTGGTTGCGTCACTGAGACAGTAGAAGAAGGGGCATCACTAGAAGTGGAATTCATCACACGGGTTGGATGAATCCCACTTGGCAATTTCTTGTGTGTGTTGTCTGCCTCCGCCACGCTTATCGCATCTCCATCTGCTGTGGTCACACGAGATGAGTTTAGCTTGTTGTCATTATCGGTATTGCCCTTACGCAGGTTACCAGTCATTTCCACAATGACTGCTTCATCTGGAGGGTTACCATTTAGTGACCTGTTTATCTCTGAGACATGCTTTCTCACCTTGGCCCTCTGTGTATCCAATTCCTTAACAATTTCGGACTTTGGGTGCTTTGTGAGATGAATATCATACAGATCCTTGCGCACAAACGACCGAGGACAGCTCTGAAGCGGGCAATGGTATATTTGCTTGGGGAAATCTAGTTAGACAGCGAACGACAAATTTTGTTGAAGTTTGGGGTTGTGACTAGCCGTGGGGGTATGGGGGCAACTTACGATTGAGCCTATGTCTGGACAGGTGCTCTCGGCGAGTAAACTTGCGAGAGCAGTCATCCACGTCGCATATGAACTTCTTTGCAAGACCTTTACGGGACTTCATTGAGACGACCTTCAAATTTTTTTTGGAGGATAGAGGCTTCTAGTCGAGACCCCAGCTTTATGTGGGGTAGATGCATCGCGTCGTAAATATGGGGGTACCGCTGGACAAGGCAGAGAGAACGTTGCCGGAAAAGGCGACAATACCGGCAGGGCAGGGAGGGGGCCCACTTAAGTGAGCTGTTATGAGGGACAACAAGGAGTTGTATCCATCAATAAAGATACGACAGAGTGCGTGCTAAGCGTTGGCCGTCAAACGTGGCTAGCGGTACTGAACTGAACAAGATGTTAGCAGGGCTAAAATGTACCGGTAGATCGAGATCAGTGGGATTGTTATCGTTTAGGTGCATAGATCGCAGAAACTGGGCTGTATTGCCATGGTATTGGTGACCTTAGCGGATTAAGACTAGCATCTCTTCGGTATTTAAGAATGTCCCTTGGTTGGTCCAACCCAAGATCCGGCCGCCAAAAGTAAGGGCCCAGCTGCCCGCTTGGGTGGAAGCTCGCCCTACATCGGACTCCGTTCCAAGCGGTTCGCCGTCCTACGTCACCTGCATTGTATAGGCGTTTTGAGCCTCGGTTCTTCGTAGATTCATGCTAGATCTCAACGTTCAAAAGATTACCGCTTGTGCTTTCGTGCCTACCACTTATCTGAAGAGAAAAACGTGGTCCCTGGCGTGTCATGATCTGCACCAGGGGTAAGAAGATCTATGATACGGCGCCCATCTCTGCTAACCAACGTGCCCAATCGCGTAACGACTTTAAAAATGTGGGCAGCAATGTGCTATGACAGTGACTGTGAGGTGCCGGGCGACCCCGATAAATGAGCGGTGTTAATGAACGCAAGGAGCGTAATAGGCCACTGGCCCTGCCTCGGGCGAAAACGTGGGAGCCTGCCGAGTGCCACCGCGGAATGCTCGGGCCAATGAGGTCAATTGTATCAGCATGATGCTTTGGCAGCGCAGTTCGCACGATTCTTGGGGCTTAGACGAGCGAGAGTATTTGCTGAAGAAGTTTCAAAGCTAAGAGGACTACCTACTTTATATGAGCCAAGTTCGTATGCCGCCGTGAACGGTCCTTCCACAAGAGTATGATATATTGGGTATAAGTCTCACAAAACTGGCCAAAAAGTTGTCGTGAAATGAAAATCCCCGGTAGACAATTGCCAGACATACACATTTGGCTCTTGGCCGCCAATTATTGTTTGATCGTCACCGTACTGAATTTTCGTGCTGATAGATCGTCCTTTCCAGGCTCTCATCCTCCTCAATAGAAATATAAAGAACCACTCCACCGCTTGAGCATAGCACTAGAATTGACATCGCAATATCTTCAAGATGCAATTGAAATACGCCGTCCTAATCTCTTCGGTGGCTGTTCTAGCAGGAGCGGCCCCGCAGATCTCAACTGAATTGCAGAATGTTGAGAAAGGCCCTTCACAATTCCGCTTGGCGTTTGACGGCCAAGAAGGGATGACTGTGTCTTGGAGTTCTCCCGGTCAGGTGCAGGCGCCAACTGTGTGGTATGGCCAGAACCCCAATTCCCTCACGAACAGGGCCTCCGGATCCTCCACGACCTTCAACACCTCTGACAGTTGGGATAACCATGTGAGCGTCCAGGGACTTCAGCCATTGACAAAGTACTACTACCGTGTTAGTGGCCAATCCTCGTCGACGGACCCGCAACAGGCCGGCCAGTATTTCACCACCTCACGGTCAATGGGTGACCACACAAACTTCACAATCGCGATGATTGCTGACCTTGGCGCAGTTACCGGCAAGTCCCCGAACATCTCCCAAGTGCCTCCTACTTTCGGCTCGTTAGAGCAGAACATCAACGAGTTTGAATTTCTGTGGCATGCGGGTGATTTCGGATACGGTGACGACTGGAACGAGGAAGAACAGGATCGGGTATACCCCAATATCAGCAGCATCGAGGCCTATACCAACATCATGAACGACTATTATAACCTGTTTGAAAACGTGACCAAGAACAGACCTTACATGGTGGGTCCTGGCAATCACGAAGCTCAATGCGATGAGGGCAATTACGCCATTTGCCCCGAGGGCCAACGCAACTTCACTGGGTTCCTCAACCATTTCAGTATGCCCACCCACAACCAGACTGACGGGTACTTTAAGAACATGTGGTACTCTTGGAACTACGGTATGGTGCACTTTGTCCAGATCTCGACTGAGACTGACTTCCCCAACGCTCCGGATCAGGGAAAGTACA
Source organism: Blastobotrys peoriensis (assembly GCA_003705735.3). Classification (NCBI taxonomy): domain Eukaryota; kingdom Fungi; phylum Ascomycota; class Dipodascomycetes; order Dipodascales; family Trichomonascaceae; genus Blastobotrys; species Blastobotrys peoriensis. The sequence goes on along the minus strand of PPJJ03000086.1, from coordinate 35,022 downwards.
GCGACATTAGAACTGGCCCGTTTGGCGCAACCAACCAGCAGCTGGAGTGGCTCGACAACGACCTTACTGCGGTGGACCGTTCTCAGACCCCTTGGGTAATTGTTGCTGGTCACCGCCCCTGGTATAGCTCGAATGGCAACTGCACCGCCTGTCAGTCAGCTTTTGAGCCCATATTGCTGAAACACAATGTCGACGTCTTCTGGGCCGGTCACGTGCATTACTACGAGCGAGACTCACCGCTCAACAACGGGACAATTGACGCCAACGGACTAAACAACCCCAAGAGCCCACTATACATTACCACTGGAGGTGCTGGCAATTTTGAGGGCCACAGTGTGCCTGAGAAGGTGTTGCCTCCATTCACCGAGTTCCTCGACGCCGAGAACTACGGTTGGGTCAAATTCAACTTCCTCAACTCTTCTCACATTCACGGGCAGTATATTGCGTCAGCCACTGGTAAGGTCTTGGACGACTTCACCCTCTATCGGGACCACGGGCTGAACTGGTAAGTGGCTACCGCCTGATCGTGCGCTGCCATGAGCTGACTTCAAATTCAAATTCTTTCACTCCGGCCCCTCAGCTGCTGCCAAAGCTACATTTTGACGATACTCGTTTCGTGACATTCCTTTACTAACCTTTTGATCAAGTAACCTTTAGATATCTCTAAGCTATAAGCCAAAGAATCCGGCGACTGGTATATATCAGACGGTAGCGGGCCCGCGGGCAAGACCTAGACATAAGGAGACTGGTCGACACACCTCGCCGAACGTGATGTTGATTGCTTTGGTTCGTGATAGGCTACTGCATCGTCGGTGGCAGTTCGCAGTTTGTTGCCCCTTAATGCCAAGCCGGGTTGCGTGTCTCGGACGAGGTCATGCATATGCACCGAGTCACAGCTGAGCACGACCGAGAACCGTACGTACGACGATGGACAATGAAAACTGAAATGCTCTGGGATTGCTAGGTTGCTATTGGGATATAATAGAATTGAAATGTAAATATTCGATTTCTACCGTGTGGTTCTGGTTCTACCGTTTAGAGTTGAGCGGACATCCTCCCGCACCTCCAGGTTAAGCATTTATGTGCGCCTGTACGGGGCCAGTACCAGTACAACTGAGACAGAACAGAAGTTGCAACTGATGGTACCGGAGCCGGGGCCCAGCGAGGTCCCTAGGGGCTTCGGGTTGAACAGTGCCAATGGTGGCCATCATTGCGTAAGCACCTGATGCAGCGCAAGGGGCGTCAATCAGTTACTACAGGTGATGCCCGTCTCCATGTCTACACAGAGAGGCTCTGTGACCGATCGGCCAGTCGGCGGCGTCAGAGGTGGTGGTTGGACGAGCGGGCTATATTGCATCAGACAACCAGTTCGTTCCGCCCACACAGAAAGTTGTTTAAGATCTCCAGGAGACAATACGCAATCGTATGCATGTGAACAGGTACCACGTAACCATTGATACCGAGCCAACGGGCCTCACCAGAACGATTGAGTTTTTTCGATACATCGGAACTTACGAGCACAAGAACTGTTCAGGAGATTTCAAGGGCACCAGTTTTGGTTTTCAGACCTTCTCTGTCTCCTCCATCCGGCTTGGCTCTCGCAAACTTCACCTCCTCACCTCGGTCTTTGCTTTTCCTAACCCTATTTCTCTGGCTCCTTCGATTTTAACTACTACTGGCTGCAGGACCGGCATACCCCAGCCTCTCGAAGGGGCAGTGTCTGGCTGCAGCGACGCAGATCCGGCCCAAGCGACCAACTGATGTTTCGGGCACGTACTCCACCAAACTAGAACAGGGGCCGCTGGCGATGGGGACACAGCGGTGTAGTAGCAGCGCAATATGGGTATTTTTGGCTTGAAAAGTGTGCAGTGCTGAATATATAATGAGACCTGAGTCTGCGCCACTTGCTAGTCTCCAGTTGGGCCTGGACTCCTGCTAAGCTGAGATGATCTGGCCGAAACGAAAAATTTTAAATCATCGTCAAAAAAGCAACGTGTTTTGACTCATGACGTCAAGATAACGTTGGTGTGTCGAATGCAAGTACTGCAACTGTAAATACGATTCTTTCCGGCGCCATAAACATTAAAAGCAGTGGGGGCCGGCCACGGTCGTCATTGACACGCATTCGGGATTTGTAACTGGCACCGTAGGGCACCATCGTGGTTTGGAGAGGAGGGACAGAATCAGATAAAAGGGAGCGAATTTCGGCGAATCGATAAAGCGACCGTCATACTGCCGGCCCGAGCGTCCAGTAGACGTCAACTGTATTCCTCCAATCCGCCGTTTCCCTGTAGTGGACACTTAGTATGAGTATCCCTCTACAGTACGACACAAACCCCCCGGCTAGAAGACTAAGAAGTATCTTTTTGGCTCTTCTTCCAAGCTTTGTTGCAGATTTCATCAACCCCCCTACTGAACGGGCTCACGCGACACGAAAGGTTCACCCCACCTCTTATTTAGATGGCCTCAGGGGCCTAGCGGCCGTGGCAGTATTTGTCTATCATTACACAGACTATGAACATGAGTATTTCATGAGGAATTGGAACGACGAAAGCGCGTCGCTACTGCAGCTACCTTATGTTCGAATTATTTATTCCGGTAAGCCAATGGTTCACATCTTTTTCGTCATCTCTGGATTTGCATTATCCTACCGACCACTCAGATTGTTACATTCAAAGGATATTGATGCATGTAATGCAGTCATTGCGTCGTCAGTGTTCAGAAGACCCATCCGACTGTTTGGACCGTGTATCGTGCTCACATTCGTGAATGCCATCATGTCCCAGCTGGGCTTCCTCCAAAACTACCTGAAGGCCAAGCCAACATTGTGGGCTCAACTAAATGACTGGTCAGACGATGTGTTTTATCGAATTATCTGGCCCTGGTCCTGGGACGATATCCCTACCCCCCACTACAACATCCATCTGTGGACGATCCCGGTAGAATTCACCCATTCAATGCTCCTGTTCCTAGTTTTGTTAGTCCTGTCCAGACTACGGATGCGAATGCGGGTGCTGGTGACAATCTCGCTCATGGTGTACTGCATGGGGTGCGTTAAACCATCAGCGTTTGAGTTCTTGGGAGGTGTGCTGCTAGCAGATATCAGTCATCTACAAGCTCGAAGCCCAAGTGGGTTCCAATTGCGGTTTCCTGCTAGTCGAATCATCATGACTGCCATCAGGGCAGCAATTCTGCTGGCTGCCGGCTACATCATCTCATGGCCGCAAAAACCGTGGGACATCACGCCCAGACACGAAGCGCTCAAAAAGGCGGCACCCAAGAGATTTCAGGAGAAGGAGGTTGAGCAATCATTTTGGTTTGCCGTCGCTGCATTCTTCACGGTCGCGACTTGCAAATACGTCTATCTCATGAAGCGAATTTTGGAAAGCCGGCCAGCGCTTTATGCAGGCCGTATCAGCTTTGTGCTTTACATCATGCAACACCCAGTTCTCAACTTAACAATGTTCAAGCTCCTTGGTGGGCCCACCACCCACGATAAGGACGGTAAAGTCACTAAACTCGCTCATGGATTGAAGGGGATGATTGGCGTAGACACGGTTGGACAAAAGCTCACGACCTGGCTCATTGGTGTTGTGGTGATTGGGGCCATTCTTGTATGGGTGTCTGATGTGCTCACTCGGCTGGTTGATACCCCATTTGTTAAAGCGGCCAAGAAGCTTGAAGCCAACGTTTGCATTACCGAGAATGTGAAAGCGTAACAGGCTAGTATCAGCGCAGTATCTTGAGGAACAGGTGGCAGTCCAGACCAGTATATCCGAGACATGCTTGCTGGTTGATTAAAAAATGCTTCAACAATTGCTACCAAAACCGCCCACTGGAAATTTGAACGAAGCAAATTAGAGAACGCGTTTGTTTAGTTTAGCGGTCCCATTCAATACCCCTCCAAAGAGTGAGAGGGGATCTCATAGAGGTATAGACATCTATGCCAATAGAAGGTGTGTTGCTGGCAACCGCCAGCTAGAGTTCAATTTTTACCTGCCTCATTTCTCGATTGACCAGATTCACAAGATCGGCTGAACCTAGCAGGGTCAATGCTCTCATGATGTCCCTATGCAAGTCCTCTGCAATTCCTTCTCGATTGCTGCTATAAATATCAATGCCCTGCGGAGTAAACAAGGATGGTGCAAACCAAGTCACTGCCCAACGCTCGCCATCCCTTTCACCCCAGCCAAGAAGTTCCCAGTGACTGCTGGTAATTTTAAGCCACCCTCTCCCTCGCCAGTTCCAGGCAGCGTCTCCATCCGGTGTGTCAACCCCTTTAATGCTTTTGGGTTGGGGAAGCCAGCTGCGCTGAGTGGGCTCTGAAGTCACTTCATCGTCGAGAAGGACGACTCCAGAGGACTTCGACGGAGGGATAATCTTATAGGTAATACGGACGTTCTTTGCCTTGCGCCATATTGGAAGTGTGGAGTGGGTGACGGACCAGGTGCCTTGAAGCCATTCCAGGGGTGGTGAGAATGACGAAGTGGTGTCAGATAGAGACGGCCCGCTTTTTCTGTACTTTAAGGGCAACCGTAGAGAGATAGAGCCGGAGTTGGGGGAGAGTTTAGAGCCTTCCATCGATCCTTTGGACAGGTGTCCGCACTCGATGGTGGCTATGAGCCCGGCTATGAGCATATGAGCAACTAGAGTGTTGGGTGGGCCGGCGATCGGCACTGCAGGGAACTTAATATAACGAAGAGACACAGTTGCCAAAGATGAATGCCAATAATGTGCTAACATTGTCTATACATACGGGATACTTACCTCCGTCCAGCTTCTGAGTGATCTAGACTGACGTTTCCCAGCTAGAGTACGCCGCCATCTTGTTCCGTACCTTATACCCCATTTCCATCATTCGTCGCTCCACGGTCCAATGCATTTTGGGGTCAACTTCGCGAACAATTCGATGTCTGCCCTTGTTCCACCCAATGTACTTTTGCCACTTGCCGGGTGTGCTCTCTCGCCGCAGTTTAATGGGCCAGAACTCCAGCGCCCACCATCCTCTGGACTTTTCGAGCTGGTCGTTGATACTAGCTCTTGAGTCAAAGTAGTCCTCAACAATCTCAGGAAGCAATTCGGCCTTGTCCAGGGCAGCAATCTGCTGTTCTGATCCCAGTCCCAATGCCAGTGATCGCTTGTGAAGCGATGGCAAAGTCTTGGCAAAGTATCGCTCTACTAGCTGGGGGGAGGGCCCGACTAGCGGTTTTGCTGGCTCGTTGTAAACGGGCCAGACTTTATGTACATCCAGACCAGTTTCGGCCAGTGCACTAGTATCAAAGATTATTCCAGTATTGCATTCAAAGCACTGGCGGATCATCCACCTCAGAGGGACTCTGGCAAGTTTGTGTCGAACATCATTCAGCTCGGCGCCTCCCCCTACATCGCAATGACACCCAGCGAACCAAACTTCTAAAACATCGTTAGGGACATGATGTTGATCTATTCGGCGCCTGGTCTTGTGTGAGCGACCACCACTGTGATCCTCATCATTGAAGCTGTCCTGCTGCCATCGACAGACTTTAAACTTAGCTCGCCGCTCATCAAGGGACATCGCATGTCGGAAATGCTGGACCCAGCTAGTAGCAGTGCTGCTCAATGGCAGCTTTCTAGGGATGAACCCGACACTGGCTACACAGTCCCACACTCCCACGAAATAAACATTGACATTCATACAGAATGTCTTCTTGAAATCTTCGCTCATGTCCCATCCTTTTTGGGAGTTGTCCTTGTAGATTTCGTACGCGAATTGAACTTGGGCGATATTGTGAGGAGGCAACAGACCAACCTTGTGAAGCATTCCGGCCAGACATCGAACGGTGTAGGCACCTCGTGAAAACCCAAGTAAACAGATTCGATCTCCTTCGCGGTAAGTTTGCATTAAGAACCGGTACGCGTCTCTCACATGAGTTCCGAGGCTGCTTCCGACTGCCATGTCCATAGCAGCAGAGATGCCAGTGCTCAGGCCCTTAGTGGTATAAGTGCCAATTCCTGCCTGGTAATACGTGACCTGACTTGGGTCGTCCTTTTTCAGGCAAGAGACAAAGCTGACAACATTACTGTTATCACCGTCAAACTTGTCTCCCGTACCATCAAGGCAGACAACAATGGTCCTTCCAGTCTGCACCACTTGTGAATCAGTAAGGGCATTGATTGTAATGGGCAATTTGGACACAACCTCTTCCCTTTCAGGAGGGATGGCTGCAAATTCGCCGCCATTCTCAGGGCTCAATTGTGTTGGATACGACTTAGGCCACCAGGTATCTGGTGAGCCGGGCATGACGCTGGATACAGTACAAGCAGAGTGAGCGGGGCCAGGAGCACAATGAAGTACTTCGGCTCCTTGAGCCGGTAGGGCTCAGATGACCCTGAACTGTTCCGAGATGATCGATCGCATTATCCTCATCAGGCTCACGTTGTCAGTTACCAGGCCAATTAGACATGAATAAGTAATCGTCCCCTTGCGTGCGCATTAATTAGGATCTGCGATTGAGCAACTCTGTTGATGAGGGATCAGGCTCCCCGGTGCCAAAGAAGTCCTTGAAGAAATATCACGAGCACCTAAGTCTTAAATCTTGGATTCGCTTGGCGCTCTAACGGCACCCTCAAGTAGCCTAAAGTGCAAAGTGGTGCAGTCCACAACTGCACAAACAAAATTCAGTCGCCATGACCCCAGCAAACTTCAGCTCGCGATGACTTGCGGATCTGCCCCTGTTTATGTGAATGTGCATACAGATCTGCAAACATTATTCATGGTTTCAGGGGGGGCAAAATCAGTGGCGGCCCTGGGCTTGCCGAATTAATACCGTGGAGATAGGAACGAATCGACGATTTTGTATTGCTCGTTTATCGATTTGCTGAGATAAGTCGAACCTTGTGATCAGTTACTGCTATTGAAGACCCTGTTGTTATCCCATGTTACCTATTATTGGAGCAGCTGTCAAACCACGAGGCAGGGGCCTGACGCCTTCTAAATAATACGTATGCATCACTCAACGGACTCTCCTCACATGGGCTATCTGGGAGAGAACTGAGGGGAGGAACTGCAAGAGATATGTTTTGCCCCTGCTTCAGATTTAGTAGGCAATGCGCCCAATCTCTTCCCTAACTAGGAAGCAAAGCTAGGCGAACTGTACAGTATAGCTTGGTAATGGCTCTGATCCGGGCAACTGCAGTGCGTATTTTCCTGATCCAACTGAACCATGTATCGTGAAACGGCATCGTAAAATCATGTCGATCAGACCAGCTACGGAAACGTAAATATTATATCAGCAATTGCAATTATTTGATTGGCGCAATGTTGGGGGATCAATCACGGAGACGGTAGTAAGAGTGACATTAGGCGGACACTCGGGAGCATGTATCCCTTTAAAATGGGCCATGTGTAGGAGTCACAGCATCTACCGCGCAGGAGCCTAAGTTTTTTATCAGATTTTCTGTTCGACGTCCGCAGATACCATCGGCCGTGAACCTTAACACTTAACCCTTAATTTGAAGACTAATAAATTTACATTGGATCAACTGGGATGCAGCCAATCATGGTTAGGGCAGTGCTTGCTTCCAGGACTCCATTGCATGTTGCATATCATTTCGGAGTCCAAACAATCAAATATAACATGTGCTTGTGCTCTGCCGGGGCCAACAAGATACCCGACACAATCGGACTTTGAATTCTCGTTTCTCTCACTAGTTATGCCAGGAAAGATCTCAACCTTAGTCAAGCGGGTCCTGAGTAAGCCAATTGATACGCCTGATGGAAAGACTGACCAGGAGGCTGGATCGGGGGCTCCCGTCAAAAACACTTCAATTGGACACGACCTAAGGCACTTGAACTTGAAACAGGCGAAGACCCTGGGCCAAGCCCTTAGTACTCTTGCTTCTGGTGAGCCTTTGAATGATAAAGACTACCTCCTCGAGCACGGAGTCTCGATGCTCCAAACCCTGCCAACGAACAGCGGCTTGAGCAAGACAATTTCGGATGGGTTCATTGAAATGTTGTACAAAGACCTGCCCCATCCACCCCCCACTACGGCAGGGCCAACTGCCCGGTACCGACAGCACGATGGTAGCGGGAACAACCCCTGGATCCCGGAAATGGGTCGAGCTGGGTCTCCTTACGCGCGAAGTGTGCCTCCCACCAGGACCAAAGGGACCAATTTACCCGACGTGGAGCTAGTGTTCGATCAGCTGTTGAAGCGAAATGACCCTTTCCGTCCTCATCCTTCTGGTTTAAATCGATTGTTCTTTTCTTTTGCAACAATTGTCATCCACGAGTGTTTCCAAACATCTAGAACTGACCCATGGATAAATGAGACTTCCGGATATGTTGATTTGAGCACACTTTACGGTAACACGGAAAAGGAGCAGAAGAGAGTTCGAACTTATGCGAATGGTCTCATACACCCTGATTCGATTGCATCAGAAAGAATCATGATGATGCCTCCAGGTGTCATTGCGGTGTTGCTGATGTTTTCTCGAAACCACAACCAGATCGCCAAAGATTTGCTCCATGTTAATGAGGACGGAAAGTATAACGACTGGGATACATTGAATGCAGAGCAGAAGAAAGCGTAAGTGGCAAATTGAGATGGGGGAATGGCGGCTAAGAATTAACAATGATAACTAACAATAGACAAGATGAGGATATCTTCCAGATCTCAAGAAATATCAATGTTGGATTCTTCGCATCGGTTGTACTGAGGGACTACGTTGCCGCGATCCTTAACACCCCCCGAGCCAACTCGACATGGACTTTGGATCTGGGAGCTGAGATCAAGAATCACGGCCAGCGAGTCGACCGAGGCACTGGAAATGTAGTTTCGGTTGAGTTTGCTGTTCTTTACCACTGGCACGCTGCCCTCAGTGCTGCTGATGATACGTGGTTTGAACAGCTCATTCTCGAAACATTACCCGAGCTCAAGAGTATTCGAGAATTGACCCCAGAACTGCTCACTAATGTCATGAAGATTCACGGCCACAAGCTCTTTGAGACAAACCCCAAGGACTGGACGTTTGGCGGGTTCAAGCGAGGACCGGATGGAAAGTTCGACGACTCAGACTTGGCGGAATTAATCAAGGACTGTATTGAGGAGCCTGCCCATGAGTTTGGAGCTCACGGTACGCCACTGAGTTTCAAGGTGGTGGATATCATGGGGCAATTGCAGGCTAGGAACGTCTTTAACGTATGCACTCTCAACGAATTCCGAAGATACTTGAACCTCAAGCCATACGCTAGCTTTGAGGACTGGAATCCGAACAAGGAGACCGCACGCGCAGCTGAATTGCTGTACGGTCACATCGAAAACCTGGAGCTGTACCCAGGATTGATGGCTGAAGTGACCAAGCCTGCAATGGCCGGAAGCGGCGTTTGTCCCGGTCAAACCACGGGTCGGGGAATCCTGGATGACGCCGTCGCACTGGTTCGAGGGGACAGATTTCTGAGTTACGACTTCAATGCGACAACAATGACGAATTGGGGCTTCGCAAAGCTAGACTCACTACACCCTGGCTCATATGGTTCGATGCTTCCCAACTTGCTGCTGAACAGTCTTCCTGGTGCTTGGACAGGAACGTCGTCGTATGTGCTATTGCCGTTCTACACCCCCAACGCTGCTAAGGATATCCTGCGGGGAAATAAAGTCCTCGCCAAGTACGACCTTGAGCGGCCACCTAGTGGGATGGATGTCGTTGGTATCCACACGCAAGAGGGGTGCAAGAGTGCGTTTGAGGACAGAGAGAATTTCCGGGTCATGTACCAGAAGGCAATTCTCCAGTGTACTGATGGTCACGAGTTCATGATTGGGTGGGACGATACTACCAGGCACAACACCAGATCGGATATTCTTCACAAGGCATTTTTCGAGGACGGATTTGAGGCCAATGTAACGAAGTTTTTTCGAGAAACGGTGTCCAGGCAGATCAAGGAGCACTCGTTGAAGTACTCCAATAGCACCAAACGATCCATTGATATTGTGCGAGATGTGACAAATGTTGTGCCGATTCTGTGGCTGGCCGACCGGTTTGCAATCCCGTTGAAGACCAAGGAACACCCTCATGGTATCCTGTCTGTTGCCGAGGCGTTTACTGCATATCTCGTTCTTTTCATGTTCCAGAGCTTCAACATCATTCCCTCGAACGAGTGGCTGTTGAGAGATGGCGCTATACAGGCCGGCAACGCGCTTCGTCCGATTTTTGAAGCCCATTTGAAAACCCAGCGAGGGGTTCAGGAGAAACTTGTGGATTGGCTAGCCAAGGGCAGTTCTTTCGAAGTGAAGGAGCACGCTGATAGAATGTATCATGCACTCAATGATACAAAACTCCCAATCGGTGATATGGTTGGGGATTGTATTGGAATGGGCGCCCCCGTCGCCGGTAATATCACTCAACAGGCTTCCTTGCTGATTGACCTGTTTCTGAGCGAAGGATATGAAGAGTACAAAGCTCGCATCATAGAACTTGCTCACCGAGAGGACGCAGAGGCTGAAAGGGAATTGCAAGGATTTGTATTTGAAGGAATGCGACATGCAGGTGTCGTCCCAGGGTTGCCTCGTGTTGCCGCCAAGGACATTACCATTATGGACGGGGCTCGGGGGCCCATTCATGTCAAGGCTGGCCATACCATTTTGATTGCCACTTCAAAAGCAGCGATGGACCCTGCTGCGTTTCCTGAGCCTGAGAAGTTGAACCCCCACCGGCCCTTCAAGGACTACACCCTGTTGGGCCACGGGTTGCACTATTGCTTCGGTGCCCGGTTGGTAGGCGCTTCGTTAGCAGCGACCCTTCGAGAAGTGTTCAAGCTCAAAAATATTCGGCGGGCTCCGGGACGATCAGGGCGATTCATCGTTGTTGATCACGAATTTGCCGGGATTAAGATGAGAAAATACTTAGATTCCAATTCGAAGGAATCACCAATACCGAGCACTCTGACGGTGCAGTATGACGAAGAGTAGCATGGCATATGATTGCCCAGGTAGTACCATAGGTCAACAGCAACAGTACTATTTCACTGACGATAGTGATGAGTGCACCCTGAAATTACCTTATGTGTACTGCATCAGGCCCCACTTATACTGAAGGCAAAGAAACTTGGAGAGAGTTCGTGCGGGGAAGTAGTAGGTGGGGTAGGCTCATTGAGATCGCCAATAGAGGCTCCGATACTTCTGTAGCGCTCAGAAAAACGACGCATACTATCAGGGTGCTTTAAGGAGGTGCTTCGATCCCTATCAGGATGTGCCACATGCGTCTTCCTGCACGGCTTTCAGACTCTCAAACTTGTCGGTTTCCAGGTCATTGGACTACCGACGCACTCGTATAGGCACGAGTTTTGCGGGTTTGTGCATCGACCTGCATAGACTCTGTGTGGACGGGCACGCTCCCCCTCCGTAGGCTATATATTGAACCAGGCCCAAACCATCTGCGGCCAATATGTCTGCCCGACGCGAATGCAACCACTGAGACACTGCGGCAGTCCCCGATCTGACTTACAAGGAGCATTGTGAATGGTCCAGGTCTTAGGATGTTCCGGCCCATTCGCTGCAGCCCATTTCTCTCAGACTACGCCGCTTAGTTTACAGCAGGGGCCCCACAACAAAGGAACCACGAAGTGTGAGACTGCACTAGCCTTATAAGCTGGGTTCCGTCGTGATAGTCGATCGAATGCAATGGGGTGTTGCTCATCATCCGAGGTCGGTGGTTCCCAGCAGCAACAGCAACGACAGTACCAACAGCAATCTTCCCGCGTTCAACCACAACGGTCCGCTGCGTCTGGGAATGCCAAAGAAGGTGAGTGAACTGGCCAATGTGAGTCCCTAACTCGACTAATGCAGAACCCCAAACTCTAGAGTTTCCTTCAATCAGCTTCAAAGAAGCGAAGGCCGCTCGAAATGAAAACGATACTGACACCCCCGCCGATGTACCTCCAGCCTACGAAAATGCTACTGATAGCATCCCGTTGAACACCAAAGATGATCCACTAAAAGATACCTGCACTGTGTGCAATTGTGTCATGACCGATCATGAGCAAGTGCTGCCCTTAGGCTGCAAGCATATCTTCCATACAGCATGCGTGAGGCCATTTATGCTGAAGGATATTCCCTACTGCCCTCGGTGCAAGACTCAATTCTATATCCCAGGTGCGGACGGGAAAATTCCTGAAGATGTTCAGCAGAAGATGCAACACCAGCGACAAGTGCAGCCAGAAAGCCAAGGAAGAGAAGGGGGACCACAAAGTATCACCGTTAACAACTACCACCAGCCTCCTGGTATCTCTCCCATGATGCCTCTAATGATGCCCATGCTTATGCCAATGTTCATGCCCCGCATGCGCCCAGTAGTAGTGGTCAGGCCAGGGCTCGCCATGGGTCGATACGGTTATGGGCGCCCGAGATATGGCGGCGGCAACACATACAACAAAGTGACAGTAAACGCACAGAGATATGGAAGGGGATACGGCGGTGGCTATCGCGGTGGCTATGGCGGCGGAGGATATCGAAGCGGCGGCTATGGCGGGGGGTACAGAGGAGGGTATGGGGGGTATGGAGGAATGCGAATGGGAGGGCGTCGGCGCTGACCGCAGACGGTGCGCGTGACGATAGATATTTCAGTTATTTGCAGTATTCAATTCTAAATCACATCCACTGTTATCAATCATTAGCGCATATTCCCGGTTATGTATTATCAACTCCATGCACTGGACGTTGCGTTGAGCCGGCGGAGGCCGCCGGCTACCCCACAAACTTTTTTGCACTAACGATGATCTATACCCTATTAGACTGCCGTGAACCCTGATAATTTTTGCATGGAGACAGTTGAAAGCTCAAGAATCTTGGCATCAACTGTCAACGGCTGGCGGGCTACTTGTCGCAGTTTCGCATCTCAGGTGCCATAAAATGAGACAATAGGGATTTATAAATGATGAGCCGATGTGTGAAATGATTAGAGGCTCGTCTGGCCCCTCTTTTGGTGGTTTCAGGAAGCGCATACTGTTCATGCACGGCACACCGAATGTAGCTGATAAGCGAGGCGCAAAATTTTCCAATCTCATGAACTTACCCCTCTTATCTTGATCTGCCGCCCCTTTTATAAGCCACTATTACCGGTGTGCAACTCCCCCCCGTGAAGCCATATTTGGTCGCTGGACACCGAAATGAGTCTCGATCCTGAAAAGGGCCTGTTCCCTCAGACTGCTGAAAATGAAAGTTACGAAGAGAAAGTTACGCAATCACACAGCTCCAAGTCTAGCGAGGCAACAGGTTCCGGAGTCCTGGCACGATTGCGCCGAGTAGAGGCCAATCTAGATAGGCGGTTGGGCCTAGAGTCAGAGGCAATTGTTCGTAAACGACCTGAAGACAAGCGAGAAGTGCCATGGACTGAGCAATTGTCAATGGCTCTGCTATGGGCAAGTGGCACCATGAATACTTCATGCTTTGCCACGGGGTTTTTGGGGTGGGAATTTGGGCTTAGCCTTCGGCAGTCCATTGTCATCACCATCTTTGCGTCATTGCTTGGTGGAGCTCTGACTGGGTTCTGTGCAACTTTTGGAGCGGCGACTGGACTCCGACAGATCAGTGTGAGCCGGTACAGTTTTGGATGGTGGCCCAATAAATTGGTTGCCCTTCTAAACAGTATCCAGCAGATTGGATGGGCAGCGGTTGCATGTATCACTGGAGGGTTGGCGCTCACAGCGGTGTCGGACGGACATGTGTCATTAGTGTTGGGGATCATCATTTTAGCTGTAGTGGCTCTTGTCATTTCATTCATTGGACTGAACGCTATCCTGATATACGAGCGCTACGCGTGGATCGTCTTTTTTGTCATCTTTCTCATCATTTTCGGCGAGACAGGAAAGTATGCCGACAATTCGAGCCCAGCTCAAGTAACACGGGCCAACCTCGCTGGAGCAGTCCTGAGCCTGTTGGCTGTTGTTTACGGATCTAGCGCTTCCTGGGCCACGATGGCTAGTGATTACTATGTTCATTACCCAGTTGATGTGAGCCGAGTAAAGGTATTTCTCATGACTACTTTTGGTATTGCAATCCCCACGTCCATCGGCATGGTGGCCGGTTGTGTCGTGGCCTCCGCATTGAACAACCGACCGGAATGGAAGTCTGTGTATACTGAGCAAGGAGTTGGGTATCTTATTCAAGATGTCCTCCATCCCCATGGATTTGCAAAGTTCCTCCTCACCCTGCTTGTGCTGTCAGGTATTAACGTCAATGTCATCAGCATCTACAGCGCTGCCATTTCTTTCCAACAGTTAGCCCGTCCGTTCGCGCTGATTCCTCGATTTATCTGGACGCTGTTCTGCTTTGCTTGCATCCTCGGGCTTGCCCTTGGAGGGCGTGAGAAGCTAAATGTCTACCTACAGGACTTCTTGAGTTTGCTTGGGTACTGGTGCACGAGCTATGGTGTCATCTTGTTCGAAGAGCATTTTATCTTCCGAAAAGGTGATTTCAGTAATTACGACCTTGAGAGTTGGAATAATCCTGCCCGGTTACCGCTGGGTATTGGTGCTGCCGTTGCCTTCCTGCTCGGAGTGGTAGCATGGTGTATGGGTATGGATGAAACGTGGTTTATTGCACCTCTTGCTCAACTAATCGGAGACACCGGGGGGGACGTTGCCAATGAGTTTACGTTCGTAGTGACTGCATTGTCATATGCTCCTGCCCGCTATTTGGAGCTCAAGTATTTAAGGCGATGATTTGAGTATCTGAGTGAAGAACTAAATACTACTTTTGAAGAGCTAGTATCTAACTGTCTGAACGTCACTTCTTGATATTGCCGCTATGAGGTGGCGCGCGCATGGTAACACTTGGGCTGAGAAAAATTGGTAAGAGTAGAATGGTATTTCTATAAGTCATTGCGTCCTCGCGAGTCTGTAGTAAGTTATGAGGGCCGAGGCTGAGGAAATATCCGATTTGTGTCTCAACTCGTGTCACTCTCAAGAAAGATGAGTAGCGCCAAACGGCAGGTAGGCAGAGCTTGTGCGTTTCCAACAGTTGTACTATTCATTTCTAGATGCAGAACCGTAGTGTGATATTCGTCGAGTGGGAGTCGTTACCTCTTTTGAGGGATTATAGCATATGGGGCAATTGCCGACAGTCTCTCCGGAAAGTTGCTATACAAGATTACTAGTCGTACAGTGTTTTATCAGACCTCGTCAATGCTATGACACCTTGGTCAGCCCAAAGAATTACGGATCGCAAATAAACAGCATTGAGTCAGTAAAGTTATATAATATGGATTGTAAAAGCTTCAAGATACTGAGGTACTCCTGACGACTTGAAGCGGAAGTAAGCACTACAAACATCAAGCTCAATGATTATCGACTTCCTCCTCGTGCATCTCTTCAACAGTCTCAGTTAAATCGATCTGGTAGGTAGAAAACTGCCTAGTAGGTACCCCCTTTTGAAACAAAAGGTCAAGTTCACCGTAAGTGCGTCCCTTGACCTCAGGAAGGCGGAAAAACGTCCAAGTGGCACAAATAATGCAGTATCCAGTTTGTAAAAATCCCACCTTACCTTTCCAATTGTCTGCAGACGGGTTCATGATATATGGGTACACCACTGCGTTGAGGATGGCCCATATCTGGTACACATCACGAGACAACGCCAAGGTCTTGGTGCGCAAGCGTGTGGATGAAACCTCACTTACCAGCATCCAACAGATGGGACAGATTGCAAATTCGAAAATGAATTGCAGAACAAAAATCATAACTGCCTGAACCCACAGAGCAGCATTGTTCGAAGAAGGAGCCAGCGATACGCAACCCAGTATGAAGAATATTGTGCCCATGGTGATAAATCCCCATAGATAAATAGTCCGCCTTCCAAACCAAGCGATCATGAACCAAGATGCGACAGTAGCCACAAATCCAATACCATTCTGGCCCACCCCCAAATTGAAGGCATTTTCGCTCGAAAACCCGGCCGCCTCAAAGAATTGATTGCCGTAGGAAAGTACATTTCCAGCACACATTGTCGAGAATAGGAACACCATACAAGCAATCTCGGTTCGTCGGCCATCTGAACCCTTGAATAAATCAAAGTACGTCGTACCTTCAGATACCTTGCGCTCTAATTCAGTGGTGTGTACCATGAACGCTACGGTTCGCTTAGTATCAACCTGGTCAGACTTGGACGATAGGCGGCGCACCGATTTCTCAGCTTCAGCGAGCTTGCCTCGTCGAACTAATGACCACGGAGACTCAGGGGCCAATGTGACTACCACGAGTAGCGGGACGGGCCATACCCATTGAAGAGCAAATGGGATTCGATACCCCCACTCATCAGTTCTGCCTAGGAGTCCTCTCAGAACACCGGAACTGATGAATTGGCCAATAACGAAACAAAGGTTAATATAATTGGTCAAGTATCCTCGAAGAACCACAGGGCAGACTTCGGCAGCATATGCCGGAGCACAGGTAGCAAATACTCCCCAAGGAATACCGCAGAGCACTTCGCCAGCGACAAGAACGCCAGAATTAGGGGCAAAGAAGGGGATAAAGATGAATCCGATGATGAGAACAAATGCCAATTGCATGATTCTCTTGTGCCCGTACAGATCTGAAATGTACCCTGTAATCAACACACCAATAAACGATCCGATACCACTGGACATTCCAAGGGCATTCTGCCAGTGGGCCGGTAGTTGGTAACCGTCACCGAATGGGACCCCGTACTTGCGTTGGAACGAGGGATAGGCAAAGAAGTTTCCCAGTAGCGCAGTATCATAACCCTCCATAATGATCGCCAGAGAGATTAAGAACGACCACATGACGGCCTTAGGATATATCCGAATGCCCTCGAGCAGGGTCATTTTGTGCTCGAACTCCGTCTCCTCAATGGCATCATAGAGGTTTGCCGAGATGCCAGACTTGCCCACCTCAATAAACTCAACGCTTTGCTTTTCAGTGTCCATGCTACTTTAATAAGACCGATGGAGGCGAGCAGTGCAACTTCGCTTGAGTCTTATAGACAGTCAAATTGGCCACGAAATGCGGGGTATCAGCTGTCATTTGAAAGTTGTAGATCAGCAGTCGCCATGCAAGCATCGCAACCGATGAGAATTGAGGGGGGGGGGCCGCCAGACACTTCTAACATATTTGAGATCTTTGGAACCTAGTTTGAGTGAAATGGCTAGAAATCTGAACAACTTAAAAACCCACGACGCACGTATTCTGGCACACAGACGACGTTTGAGCTGATTCTGCCAGTCCGTGTCCACCTCTGGCTATCATGACAATCACCGACCTTTACCGGTCATCTTGCACAGAAGTGCAACCCTCCAGCGGAGCACAGCATGCATGCAAGGGGTAATTCTCGGCGAAATTTTCTTAGCATCGGAGTGGGGCCGTGGGGATAGCTCAAGCTCGCCGATAATCATGCCGGAGGGTAGAATGATCACAGTAGCAGACCACAGAAGGTACGCTGGAAGGCCATTGGATGCTGGTGTCGAAACTCTTGGTGACAGACATAGTTGGATCGAGTCGGTTGGCGGAACAGTCTGGGGGTAGCGTCGAGGGGGTCTCAGGATCTCCGTCATATTTCCTGCGGTTCAGGGCCCTTTACAAACTTACCGAAAAACAACCCGAGAAGTGGTTTATATAACAGATCGTATACTTAACGAACGGTGATTATTCTGTGTCCTCGTCCAAGAAATCAAAGGTAAAAGGGCTTTTGATTGAAAGGCATATTGCTGATAGTTTCAACCGTGGAAACCGTTCATGGGACTGAAAGCGCTCTCTCGTCCGGTTCTCACCGCACTGGCCAGCCTCCTGATTACAGGCACTGTCGCCGACATTAATAACCAGCATGCGAGTTACAATGGCCTGTCCATGACCCCGGCTCTGGGGTGGAACAACTGGGCCACATTCGAGTGTGACGTCAATGGCCAACTGCTACTGGATCACGCCAAACTCATTGTCGACTTGGGACTCAAGGATACGGGCTACACTTACGTAGTGCTGGATGATTGCTGGTCTAAAGGGCGCGATGCTAGCAACGGCTCGTTGGTAGAAGATTTCACAAAGTTCCCTGGGGGGATGCGTGAGGTCTCGGATCAGCTTCACGACTTAGGCTTACTATTTGGCATGTACTCGTCCGCAGGCAAGTGGACTTGTGCCGGATACGAAGGCTCACTAGGCCATGAAGAAAAGGACGCCCAATCTCTTGCTGCATGGGGAGTTGATTACTTTAAATATGACAACTGCTTCAATCAGGGGGAGTATGGCACTCCACAGCTCAGTTTTAGCCGATACAAGAAAATGTCAGATGCTCTTCTAAACACCGGGCGCTCAATTGTGTACTCCTTGTGCAATTGGGGAGAGGATTCGCCGTGGGATTGGGCACCTACGATTGCTAACTCATGGAGAATGGCCGGGGACTTGTACGATTCATTCAGCAGACCCGATCCCCGTTGCCCGTGCACAGGCGATGAATACATCTGTAAGCTGGCTGGGTATTACTGCTCCTTTATGAACGTCCTTGACAAAGCGGCAGTGATGGTGTCCAAAGCCCGTCCCGGAGCTTGGAATGATCTAGACATCCTGGAGGTGGGTAACGGCGGCAGCAGCGACGAGGAGTACAAGACACTGTTCTCAATGTGGTCAGCACTGAAATCGCCGCTTATGATGGGCAACGATCTCCGCACCATCACCCCGGAGGCATTTAGTATCTACTCAAACCCGGCTGTGCTTGCTGTGAACCAGGACCCAGTAGGGTCATCGGCCACTAGGATTTGGCGCAAGCCCGTCAATGAGGAGGATGAGTACGGACAGCAAGCCAATGTCCAGCTGTGGGCTGGTAGGCTCCACGGCGGTGATTATGTGGTTGCACTCGTTAATACAGGTTCCAAGCCGGCTACAATTGAGGCGTCGCTGGCAGATATTTTTACTGATAAGGGCACTGGTGGCACTGCCCCCCAGGTCCAACAGACCTGGGAACTTTATGACTTGTGGGGAAACCGCATGTCCAATGACCAGGCTACCAGTATTATTTCAGGAAAGCTTTCTATTAAAAAGGCACAAGAAAATGGGCTTCTTTACAACTCTACGGCCAAGAGCTATGCGGACGGGTTGGCACAAGGCGATCCAGTATTGCTCGGGAAGAAGGTGGGCAAGGTGTCTGCCAAAGGGTCAATCTCTGCCAAAGTTGAGGGTCATGGTACTGCTCTCTATAGATTGAGAGCACCCGTCGAGAAGTACATGTTTGTTACGCAAGAGCTATAGATCACTACGTAATCGGCCCTGTAGACGTACTGGAACGTGAAGATGGTGGACTGGTCAAAGAGTTTGTTTCGACAGATTAATCCTGGCCAGGTCCTTCTAAAGTTTCTGCGTGATTCAATACCCCATTTTGCGATAATAGCCCCGCATGAATTCGAGGGGGTGGGGCCCTGCCGGCAACTTTTGTGGGCGACCCATGGATTTAGCCGAAAATTTCGACTATGTGGGGAAGGCGGGAAATCCGGCACTTCTATCACCTGAGGCAGGGAAAGATCAACCTTCCCCGACCCCCTCTGTGTGATTTGATTGAATTACTCCCCGGATACGCTGAACTTCTTAACACTGCGATGATCGGCAAAGTCGAGAACGATTTTTGCTGGCGCACCCCACTCGCTCCTGCGTCAAAATGCCGATCAAAGAGTGTGGGGTTAAACAAGGTGGAGGAAAATACGAGACGCCTGGAGATAGAGGGCTCAGGGGCAGGCGAATCACTAGACATGGGAATTAAATTTGTGGAAGGTATGTCACCAGGATCAAAATGGCTCAAGATCTCCCTCGTTAGCCAGTATTTTATCGACATGTGAGCCCGACTAATTATCGGCAAGGTGTAGCTCAGAAGTTCGGCAATGAAGCGCTTATCCACTATCCGGCCACCGGTTTTACTTCGGCCCGGAAAGCCAAGTTCAAGGGAGTTGGATCGGCACAGCTTGTGAGGTTCAGTGGGGCGATTATCGAGTAGTAATCGCTTCGTCAAGAGTCATCCAGCAACTGGACTTGCGGGTATAGTTAGAGAAT
Source organism: Blastobotrys peoriensis (assembly GCA_003705735.3). Lineage (NCBI taxonomy): Eukaryota > Fungi > Ascomycota > Dipodascomycetes > Dipodascales > Trichomonascaceae > Blastobotrys > Blastobotrys peoriensis. The sequence continues at coordinate 15,005 of PPJJ03000086.1, read as the reverse complement.
TCCCTGTGAAGTTGCTCTGAAGAGACCTGATATCCAGTTACACAATCTTTCGCTCTATTTTTGATTTATGTAAACAATCTGTCAACACTGTGTTAATTCGAGATTCTTGTGAAGCATGATAGATATTCAAGTCGCTTACCAGATACGCAGAAATATGCAGGCAATGACGATATGTGGGCAACTCCGGAGACATACCCGTCTGGCATTCTGGAAGATAATAAATGCTGAGGTTCGAGAGCATGAATTGCCACTGAAAGAGCAAAATCCTATTCATCATGGAGGGCAAGCCCACGGTTGTGATGTCGGACAAGCCTACTCACACTAAAGCGGAACACCCCCCCCCAGTGGACGTTGACAATGCTACGGTGAACCTTAAAGAGGCTGTCGAAATTTCTGTTTCGACAGAAGATATCAAGCCCAGCCTATGGACGAGACGGATGTTTCAACTGTACGCAGTTCTGCTCGTGGGCTACATGTGCATTATTCTTCAAGGCTACGATGGGTCACTGATGGCCGCTATCAATGCAATGCCCCAATATCAGCATTTCTTTGGGTACTCTGCCGCCACCTCTGCGACCGGCTTGGTGTTCGCAATTTTTAATATTGGATCATTGGCGGCCCTCCCATTTACTGGTCCCGTCAACGACATGTTGGGTCGTCGGTATGGCATCTTTATTGGCTCTGTGGTAGTTATCATTGGGACTTGTGTTCAAGCTCCAGCCAGGAACAAGGGTATGTTCTTGGGCGGGCGATTGCTTTGTGGGTTTGGCCAAGGGTTTCTTAATGTATCGGCCCCTACGTTCGTAACTGAAATGGCCCATCCATACTGGCGAGGGCCGTTATCTGGACTCATGCAAACAAACTATTATGTGGGATCAATTATCGCCTCCTGGGTTACGTATGGAACAGCGTACCTCGCCGGCGATGGCTCTTTCCGGATCCCCATTTGGCTGCAGATGGCTTCATCTGGAATTGTAGTCATTGGCATCTTCTTTTGTCCGGAAACTCCACGGTGGCTGATGGCCAACGATCGCCTCCAAGATGCTGTGGAGGTGCTGGCAAAATACCATGGCGAAGGAGATCCAGGGAATGTCTATGTACGACTTCAGGTTGCCGAAATGGAAACCCAGATTTCTACTGAGGCGTCTGACAAGCGATGGTGGGATTACCGTGAATTGTTTAGTACGCACGCTGCCCGCCGACGAATGATTTGCGTTGCTGGAATGGCATGGTTTGGACAGTACTCTGGAAACGCTCTAGTTAGCTACTACTTCCCAGTCATTATCCAGCAAACGGGTATTTCCAGCCCCCATACCCAACTGCTGCTTAATGCACTTAACCCTGTTGTTTCATGGATCGCGGCAGTAATTGGGGCTCTTTTTCTTGACAAGGTCGGTCGGCGCCCATTCTTGCTATCGGGAGTGCTAGGCATGTCGGTTTGCTTAGCTGTGGTTACTGGCTGCACGAAACTAACAGTTGAGACTAACAGCAAGGCCGCTGGGCATGCAGGCATTTTTTTCATCTATTTGTTTTCGGTTGTGTTTTCGCTGTGCTTGACGCCATTGATGCCCTTTTACATCGCTGAGACTCTTGCTACTGAGACTCGAGCCAAGGGCACAGCATTTGGAGCAGTGGTGTCAACTGCGGCCTCTATTCTTGGCCAGTATACCAGTGCGCCTGCAATCGGCGCCATTGGCTATTATTACTACCTAGTATTTATTTTCTGGGATTTGGTGGAATTTGCTATTATTTACTTTTTCTTTGTCGAAACTAAGAACCGAACTCTCGAGGAGATGTATGAAGTGTTTGAGTCTCCAAATCCCGTGAAGAAGTCCTTGGAAAAGAAAGATTCAGAAACAATTGAGAGAACTATTTTGAGAGCGCACGATGAACGAGTTTAAAGATCGCTCGAAGAGGTTTGTAGCAGCAAAAATCAGAGTCAAAAATCTGTGCTAATTTATAATTTGTATCGTCATTCTTGGTCCCAGTCTCTGAGGCTCGTGGCGACATAAACTTCAAACATGGCCACCACCGTCATCATCCACCATGCCAATCCAATAACCCCAACCTTGACGCCTAAGGAAAAAAAGTTTCCCAATATAAACGGCCCAATACAACGAGCCGCTGAGGTTACCGATGCTGTTAGGCCGTGTACCTGCCCTAAGACAGTTGGTGATGGTGACGCATTGGTAACGAGAACTGGCAAGGGGGGGAATGCTGACGTTTGACCAGATATGACCAATGCTGCAATCAAGGTAGCACATGTAACTCCAAGCGCCGCAGGTCGGCCGGGAAGTAAAGAAAGAAATGGGAGAACCGAGTAGGCAGGAACATAAAGAAGGATGGCCATTCTATGAGTCCAAGCATTGCCATACTTGGAAGCTAGCCGTGGATATACAATCAACTGACACGCCACGCTGGCGATGCCAAGAATGGACATTATGAGACCTATTGTCGAAATCGAAAAGCCAAGACCCCCATTGAACTTTAACCCATGACTGTCAATTTTGTCCATCCTCGGTGTAGAGAGGAACAGAGGAAATATTTGCATAAAGGCCGGATCGTGGAGAGATATGACGGCATAGCAGAGTACGGTAATTTTGATCGGCCTAGTTAGTATCTCTGACATTTTAGGTTTGGATAGCGGAATCTCAGGTAAGGCAGGCTGTACCTGAGACTGCACCAACTGCGGGGTCGGAGATTCTGCGTGGTCTTCGAGTAGCATCATTTCTTCATCTCCATCGCCTAACTCCGAGACATCATTAGTTTCGACGCGTTGATACTCTGACGGCCGGTGGATACCATTGGCAGTGAGTCGCCTTCCAAGTTGTAGCAACGGGTCCTTTTGTACCGGTAGCCATAGATTGGGGCCACTGCCAGTCTCTTTGGCAAATAGCGCTGTACAGATCACCGCAACCAATAGAATGGGAATTGGAACTAGGTTCGGCAATAAGTAAGGGTTGCTACGCAGTAACGACGACCACCCAAACAAGCCAGGATATCTCATGGCTGGGTTCGCCAATAGCCCCCCCATGATTGGCCCAATCACATTGCCCAAGTTATAAGTAATAGGTAAGATCGCAAAGGCTCGGGATTGGTATTCCTTGCGGTCGCTGATTATCTCAGCGATCATGGTTCGCATTACTCCAACGTTGCCATTAAGCAACCCCGAGAGCATTCGACCGGCTACAGCCCAGTAAATGTTGTGGGCAGTACCAAAAATCACAACTGCGATTGCGGTTCCTAGGAGGCCCAACATTAGCGCCGGCTTACGCCCATACTTGTCAGAAAAGTTTCCCCATATTAGCCCAGTCAATGTTTGGCCCAGCGCAAACGACGAAGTGATAACGGCTCCCAGCGCAGTGATCTTGGCCGGGTTCTCGTAACCAAAATCCTTTATCATGTAATAGAGATAAGGGGCTGCTGACCCATATGCGATTGGTTCTGATATCCTGCACAGCACCAGCAGTAATATTTGGCCCTTGTAGGGCATGTTCCAGTACGACACATTGGCGGGCCCCGACAATTTCACACCGATATAGCGTGAGTTCAGTGGCGGGGATTCCGAAGGTGCTTGTTCTTGGACGTTTTCTCGGCGGTGGCTACCTTCGACTTCAGTCTTGTGAGCGGATGAAACCCCACTATTCATGTCATTGCTGCCCATAGTGGCTGTAGAGGTCTATCAATCATTTTCCATATCGCCCACTTCATTGCGAAAAAATCGCCCTTATGTAAAGTCCAACCATGGGCCCTCGGACTCCGGCTTATCGACGGGTCTTCACCGGCCGTTAGCGGTGGGGGTAACCTGCCTGTTATGCATGTCTAAACGTGAGCAGTATGAAAAAGAGGCTAATCAGGAAAATTGTATTAGTCATCTGCTATGGTAACATTGGAGTCAGTCATTGTATAAGACAGCATGGGCTAGAGCTTACTGCAGCCAAAGATGAATGGGGAACAAAAAGCAGGACTTTTTAAGACACTTGGTGAAATTATAGGGCGTCTTGAGTAAAGTTACAGATAAATGCCCTCGAACTGTACAAAACTGTGGGCATATTGCTCAATACCGGGTAGTTTTCCGGCAGCAAAGACTCAAGAAGTAGATGGTAACGTGTGTTAACTAGCGATATATTAGACATACAAAAGTTTGCAATTCAGGATTGCTTGATGGTTTACACCAGCAAAGACTATACTTCACCCTTGATAGTATGATCATGAGTGTCAATAACAACTTGCTTTCGGCGGGTAGACGCCTTTCTTGGATTGGGGGCATCGAAAATGGCATCCAACTCCTCAAGAGTGTATCCCTTTGTTTCAACGTTCCACAGGTAGGAAACGCCGAACTCAAAAAAGTTCCAGACTCCGAGGATGATATAAAACTTATATCCAATCTTTTGCAGCGCGACGGGGGTGGCAAACTGGTTAATTAGCGAGACTGCATTTACGACAAAATTCGAAAGGCCCATTCCCTTTGCTCGCTGCTCATATGAAAAGACTTCGACAGCGTACACACCCTGAAGAGGGGTAATACCGATGCAGTAAATGAAACTGAAGATGAAGTAGAATGCAATTCCCGCTTTGGCCGCAGCAGTGTTGGCGGAATCCTTTTCAACAAATGAAGTTCCGACCGCAATTGCAACCCACGATGCGCCCATTCCGGCCAAAGTAGGTAGAAGAAGGGTACGACGGCCAATATTGTCTGCGAGGATAGATCCGATATATGAAGCGCCAGTACTCATCAAATTCTGCCATACATTGTATAGCAGTACCGTTCGAGCATCAGTGATTCCAGCCGAATCAAAGAATGCGCCCACAAAGTACGAAATACCGCCGTTACTGAGCGCTCCCCAGATTCCAACGAACAAGCTGTTGAGCATTCTATATCGCTGCGCCCGGGTAGTGAACAGGACTCGGTAGTCCCACCATTTCTTGTCAGCTCCATCAAGATCTAGTTGTTCCTCGAATTCTGCAAGTTCGAGCTGAACATAGGGGTTCTCGGTATCACCATTGCCATGATACTTTGTAAGGAAATCCTTGGCCTTCTCCTGCTTTCCGTGGGTGTATAGCCATCGAGGGGACTCGGGCATGAGGAAGATAATCGCGCATGCCAGGCCAGGACAGACCAGTTGGGTGTAGGTAGGGATCAGCCATGATCCATTGCCAAGAATGTTTACAGTTCCCAAAGTCACGGCAGCGGCAATTAGGCCACCAAAGTTTTGAGTACTGCTCTGGCCACCAGTCAAGGCTCCACGGTATGCAGGGTGAGCGATCTCGACGACGTAAGTTGGGGCTGCCGATTGGGCGATATTAGCACCGAAGCCCAAGAAAAATCGGCCAGCAAGGAAAGTGGATAGGGACCCGTTTCGTGCAGAAGTGCCTTGAACGACTGCTCCGATAACTGAGATCAAACACCCGAAAAAGATACCGAATCGACGACCAAATCTATCCATGGACTCAGCAATGAACAGAATTGAGACACAACTTCCAATTTGGTACATTGCAGTGATGTATCCGGCCTCGAACCCATTGACTTGTGCCCCGAATAGGTCTTGGAATGCACCTTCAACCAGGAAACTACCCATCACTGAACCATCGTAGCCGGCCATGGTACCACACAAGTAGGCAGGGAAACAGCATAGATACAGCATAATCATGTTCCAGCTAAAGATTTTTGGGGGAGATTCGAGCCTGGCTTGGGCCAGCCTGTCGGAACCTTGGATTTTCTTTACCTCGATGTCACCATTGTCGTCTGTAACTTCGACAATGGCGGCATTCTTTTCGGTAGCATTGCCTTCAACTTCAGCTGACATCTTTGTGGGCTGAGCTGTTTCGAGACGTGACTTTATGACTTGACTCAAAATTGGCCAACCAGAGCTGTATTAATATAATTCTTCAATCAAGGTGACATTACCCCGCACTCTCAGCCGACCCGTATTGCCTGCGTATCAGTACCCTGAGCGATATGCTAGTCTCCTCACACACGACACGATTGATCGACACAGATAGCGCTAGCCTAGTGGGGGCAGGCTCGCCGACCCTCCAAATACCATCCGCGACGTGATGCCAGTGAACATAAACAAAACGATGATTTCGGAGTTAGCAGTATTGGAACTACCAATAGCCAGCTCAGCAAATTTCGAGAGGTTTTAGTACTCTGCCCGCCATAGATGTCTATCACTCCAGATCAGTTTTCACTAGGGACGGTATGACGCGCTCGTCGGTGACCCCAGCGTCGGATGCCGGTACCGCAGGTGAGGCTTCGGCCCTCACCGCTGGTGCATCCAATCTAGGAGTAGGGACCTCTGGTGGGGGTCCTGCGTGGGCGATTCAGAGCCCTGTAACGTTACATGGTTTGAGGGAGGGTGGGGGAGGTGTTCCTCGAGGACGTCGAGCGGGGAATAGAAACAGCCCCCCCCCTCCCCAGTACTCAAATGGTTTGAAGTCCTCTCTTGGCAATCCCCGGCACCGTTTGGGGATCTCACTTTTTTTCTACTGTACAGATACTACGGATAGACGTCTCATTGTCGCCACATTGCAGGCGGCTATTGTTGGAAATACGACAATTAGGACACTCGCGATTTCGATACTACGTTGGCAAGTTGATTAAAGATAGTAAGTCGAATAGGTGGGATGTGGTGTAGTCTTCGATGGTAAGGGAGCGGTTATCGAAATAGTCGACAATGCGCTGCGTCAGAACCACGATACAAGATAGCATATTCTAACTTCGCGTGGGCTGGTTACCGCTTTTGGAAATGATTCATGTAAATCGACGATAGTCCTATCCTAAATTATCAGTGAAACACTAGCTAATAGGCTGATTGGCGAGAAAAACTGCCGGCATTACTCTAACAAGGACCGCATCTAAATGAACTGGAATAGAGATAAGGCGTGTTGAGCAAATGCAACCTTATTGGCAGTGGGGTCTCCTTAACGGAGATGCGTCGCTTCACACTTGAGAGACTCTGGGATGTTAAATCCCGGGTAGGCATGCCACTGTCATCTATTAACTAACTCATGCGTACCCGGTCCGGTGACAGTGGGGCAAAGTGGGGCAAAGTGGGGCAACGGGGGGCCTAGGCAGGGTGGAATATTTGGGCAGTCATGATGTCGGGAAAAGACACGGCTTTTGGCCGATACTACATTACCCCACATGTATATATCTGGGCCGCGATGGCTACCATTAAAGTCTATTTCGTAAACGCAAATCATTCCAAAATGTCTCCTGTTGCTGCTCAAGAAGTCAAGCCCAATGTCGCTCCCATCACTCACCATGCTAAGCGAACGCCAGTTGAGATGATTGAGGTCAAGCCTACCGAGCACGAGTTGCTTACCGGTAGACTCAGCGACGAGAACATCCAGTTGTTTCTGTCCGGTATGCACCGTGATGGATGCGTGGTACTTAAAGACGTCATCGATCCTGCTCACCTTGACTTGATCAACGAGTTCATGGAGGAAGACGCCAAGAAGGAAGTCCAAAAGGCCAACCACCACGTCAATTTTGGAGTTGAGAACATCCAGCAGTCCCCTCCTCTGTACCCTTCTAAGTACTTTTTCGACGACGTGTACCTCAACAAACTCCTTTTCCATGGGATTACCTTATATCTGGGCCAGAATGCTCAATGGAACTTTATTAGCGGAAACTCTGCTTTGCCCAATGGTAAGAGCAGACAGCCCGCCCACTCTGATGCGATGGGCGTTCACCCGTTAGCTCCCCATTTTGTGTTGGCCAATATCCCTCTGGTGACTGCGACCCCCGAAAATGGAGGGACAGAAATTTGGCTCGGTGGGACGCATCATTACACGTAGGAGCACCAAGTGCAATACAAGACTGGTGCAACATGTATCGCTGATGATGTCCGAGAAGAGCGAGCCAAGATCCAGCCGGGGCAGCAGTATGTCATTACTAAGGGCTCCATTCTTGTTCGAGACTCCCGAGTATGGCACGCAGTTATGCCTAACAAGACTGATCGTCTTCGGTTCATGATCTCACTGGGTTTTGTACCAAACTGGGTTCGAGATTCCACTCTACGGTTCCCAATTCCTGGTGGAGTCGAAGATATTAGAGACCGAATTTACCACGGGACCAAGAACGAGAGCATTATTCCATTCATGACAGAGGTGCCAGTTGAAAAGTACGATGAAATCCGAAACAGTCACGACTGGTATTTTCCCAAGAAGGACATCAAAGAACGGAATGAAAACCTTGCTCACGTGTTGAACGATAGTAAGCCTTAATAGCTGTTTATAATAACGTAATCAGTAACCTTATATCCTTCCGTCCTTTTGAAGCTAAGGTATCGCCTGGCTCATCACACAAGTTGCCAGAAGACCTGCGGGCACATTTGATGTCAGGCTGTAGTGCGGCTATGTGCCTACATATTGGCCGTCCAAATCGTATATGAAACAACATGGCCCTAGAGGTTCTAATTGCCAAGTAAGGGTAGCATGCCCTCAATTGGAATCAAACCTATTGGTTGTATCACCACCCCACTTGAACTTGGACGTTACACTGAGAGAAACAAAACTCCGACCCGGGTAGATATGATCCAACTCTAACCCAGGGCTTTTCATATCATCCCACCATATCGGAGATGCAGCCCTTGCATCTCCGATCACCGGATGCACGAACGGATAGCGGACCGGATTCGGCCCGCATACGGTCCGGGTTCCGATCGACAGCCCAGCTGGTTAACGAACTGGCGCATTTTACCCCGCGTTGATTCACACCACATTATACTATGCAAGACTTGCCTAGTCATTGCAACACTGGTGAGATACCCCACCTTGTCTCAGCGCTCATATAGGCCCCATATTACTCTAATAATGCCGATATATACTGACCGAACGCCCTACACGATATCAAAAGCTACCTAATTGACGTAACAAAACGTGGATATAACCTGGAGAAGCTATCTACAATGGCTGTTAAAGTTGCAATTCTCGGTGCTGGACTCTTCGTTGCTGAGGAGCACCTGCCTGCACTCAGTAAGATCCCCGATGCCGAACTTGTCGCCGTGTACTCTCGAAGCACAAAGAGCGCGAAGGCTGTCTTGGAGCAGGCCAACATCACTTCTGGTGTTGACGTTTACTCGGAAGAACAATCTGATAAGAATTTGGACGCTCTGTTGGCTCGATCTGACATCTCCGTAGTTGTTGTTGCCCTTCCTATCAATGTTCAGCCTGACGTGATCAAGAAGTCATTAAGGGCCGGAAAGCATGTATTTTCCGAGAAGCCAGTGGCTAAAGATGTCAAGCATGCTAAGGAATTGATTGAGTTCCATAAGTCCCTGGGCTCTGGTGCTCCATTGTGGGCAGTTGGGGAGAACTTCCGGTACTTTGCTGCATTTGATAAGGCCGCGGAGTTTGCTAATAAATTTGGCAAGCTAGCTACCTTCAGTCTGAACTTGAACGATCGAATTGACGCTGGTAACCAATACTTCGAAACTCCTTGGCGTAAGGTGCCGGATTACCAAGGGGGATTTTTGCTAGATGGTGGAGTGCATTTTGCTGCCGGCCTTCGATCGCTACTCAACGAGCCTATTCAAGAAGTAGCAGCCTTCACTAACCTCAACTTGAAGCACCTCCCTCCTGTTGACACTGTTAACGGCATTGCTCGTCTTGCTGACGGCACGTCTGGTACCTTCACTGTGTCATTCGGTACCTCTCGCGAGGACTTCACGTATGTCATTCAGTACGACCAGGGATATCTCACTGTTACTCCTGAGACTGTTACTGTGCGAGCATTGGGCGCAAAGGACTCTGAGGAGCAGGTTTTCACTATCAAGGACGAGCCTGTCCCCGTTCAGCGTGAGCTTACTGCGTTTCTAAAGGGAACTGCAGTTGGCAAGCTCGACCCTCGTCAGACACCTACTGAGGCATTAGGTGATCTTGCCTTGGTAGAGGCGCTCCTTGATTCCGGCGATGCCAATGGTGCTGTTAAAAAGGTCAACTACTAGACTGCGATGGTAATGGAACAAATAGACTGATAGATCCCGTGCACTATTCAGAGTATGTTGGACAGGGGTGGGTGTAGTAAAAAAGATCACGGCATATTATTTGCCGACTCGGCTCGGTATTGATGGAAAGTCCCTGACTTTATTCCATAAATTGTAAAGGCAGGAACTGACTAGACAAAATGCTTACCTGCAAGTTCAGTACAAAACATGCATTCCTGCTGTCGTCCCCTAATGAGCCGTCTGTATATATCCGTGCGTGAGGGCCTGTCACCACTCGCTTAAAATGGCACCCGGATAGATTGCTTTGATAAATATTGATAAACTTATATAAGGAAAGAGTGGAGAGAACAGGAATGCTAGGATTCCCTTACAATACATAACGGAAACTCTTATTGGCCCTGTCAGTTAGGTCTTCGACAAATATAGTTTCGGTGGGAGGACCATACTTCAAGTCTCTCTTCTTGTTCAGAATCCGTAGATATAAATAGAGAATGACGCTTACGCCACTAGCGACAAAGAGCAGTACCAATCCCATTGTGAACCCGACCACATATTTTGGCCCTGTCGAAGAAGCAAAAATTATTGGGCCCAGAATGTTCCCAATGCAATAGGCTATAAACCCTGAAGCTCCGATGAGCGACTTCTTGGTATGTCCTGACGCATTGTTAGTTGCCGTGGTAATTGGAAAAGCACTTGCAGTAGTGGAAACTGACCACAAAAGCACGCCCCCATAGCGCACGTTCCTTTTTTCGGTAATTAGACAAATAAGTGACCCGACGGCGGCGATTACGCAGGACACTGATGACATCAGATATCGCACGTTGAATATCCGGGCAATAAACGAAAAGAGGACAATTGTCAACACAATAGTTCCTCCGACTGGTACTTGCATCAAAAGGCTATCAAATACTCCGAATCCAAATTCGTTTATCAGAATTGTAGTGAAAGCGGACATCGCACCAGCTGGAATACAAATTAGCAGTACAGTAATCATTTGGAGCCAGTATTTCGGTTCCAGAAGTGTTTCCTGAATTTGTTTCTTGTCGTAAACTCTGTTGATAGTTCCCGTGTTATCGATTTCCAACCGGCGAATGAGAATTTTCTTCTCCCTGTCAGTGAATCGGCGTGAAGATTGGGGGTCGTTTGATAGAAACCAGAATAACACAAAGCTCCAGACAAATGAGATGGCACCAATAATGATAAACATAAATTGCCATTTTTCCAGTGACGTATTTACTCTGGTGAGGGCATACGCTAGAAGGGGGACAATTATGGTTGCCACACCGGAGCCACCGTACCACAGCAAGTTGCGTACAACTTGTTCCTTTTGCAGCCACCAAAAAGAAACGTACACGGTGAAGGCTGGCCCAATTGATGACTCTGCTATTCCCAAAAAAAAACGGTTGGCAAGCATTCCAGAATAATTGGTGCAGGTCGCCGTCAGCATGGTAATTACCGACCACAGGAGGCACGATGCCGCAACCACCTTCGCAGTAGGTAAGACCTGACACAGGTATGACCACGGGTACGCACCTATAACGTATCCAACGTAGAATATCATCGAGACATTTGAAAACCGTGAATTGTCGATAATAGGTTGGCCTTCCGGAGTTTCACCTTTCACCACAGATAGTCCCAAGTCGCTGTTGAGTCCAAAGATTGCAGCTCCTCCTAGAACGGCCTTATCAGTGAACATTAAACCATAGGTTGTAATCAACAATGGCAGGATTTTCCAGTCCAATCGCCTGACTAATTTCGCCTCTTCATCGGACTCGAATCGGACGACTTTATCTTCGTCAATCACGGATACGTGCGAAACCCCAATCTTTTCAATTTCTGACATTGATAGTTGTTGAAATGGTGGAATGATTATCTCAATACCTTTTAAATATCTCTCGTATCAATGGGGGGACCTCGGTTCAGTGCTTGCATCCCATCCTTCCCCGCAGTTTTCCCCACAATTTTCCCCGCAATTTTCCCCGCAAACTCGTCGCAGCGTCTACTACAGAAGCCACTCCGAAAACTTCCATCAACCACTCAATTGCTCAAGATTCTCCCCCGCTCCCTTGGTTCCGGTAAGATACTTCAAGACGAGGTAAGGGAGAGGGGCTCTTTCGGTTAGTTAGCCGGTGCTTTTTACCGGATCGGAAAACTAGCCGATAAAAAGTCCCCGAAATGCGGAGAAATCTTAGGGACACAAGGTGATTTAAGGTGGATCTAAGACCGTCGGCTCCACAACTATTCATTGCCTACTCATCTTTCTTCACTATATTTCCACAATGGCTCAGCAGTACGGGATACCCGCGTCCTACTACCGCGGTGGGACTTCAAAGGCCCTATTCTTTGACGAGAAAGAGATTCCGTCTTCGGGTGAACTTCGAGACCGAGTCCTAAAAAGGGTCATGGGTACTCCAGACTCCATGCAGATTGACGGCATGGGGGGTTCAAATCTGGTAACATCCAAGATTGCAATAGTGTCTAAATCTGGGCGCCCCGATGCTGATGTCAACTACACCTTCGCTCAGGTTGGGATCGAGGACGACACGATAGGTTATAGCAGTAATTGCGGCAACATTTCTTCAGCAGTGGGTCTATTTGCAATTGACCAGCAGCTTGTGAACGACTCTCGTCCCGGCAAGATGATTGACACTGATAGTGGCAAAGTTGCAACACGAGAAGTCAAAATTTGGTGCACAGGCACAAAGGTTCTCTTGGTTGCTCATGTCCCGGTAAATTCCGGTTCAGCTGTAGTGGAAGGGTCGATAGCGATTGATGGCGTCCCAGGTACTGCTGCGCCGATCCTGATGGACTGGCGAGAAACTGGTGGTGGTACTTCAGGAAGGGGAATTCTTCCCACTGGGAACCCATTTGACGTCATTAGAGTCGATGGTCGCAAATATAACGTTACTGTGTGTGACATTGGTAACATGATTCTGTTGATAGATGCTGAGGAGCTTGGAATCGATGGGTCTATCAAACGGGAGGAGTACGACGGAAACCAACAATTAATAGACAAAATCCATTCCATCCGGCGCGCCGCATCAGTTAAGGCTGGCATGGCAAAGAGCATCGACACCGCTGACAGAGATGCTCAAGGATTTCTATGTTCGATAATTGTGTCAAAGTCGACTGATCCCGAGGCACATATACAGGGTCGGTTCATTCTCTACAATAAATGTCACACTGCCATGGCAGGGACAGGTGCGGTATGCGTTTCAGCTGCTTCGCGAATCGAAGGTTCGGTAGTCCACAGGCTCTTGTCCCCTGATCAGCTGTGCAAAAACCATCTTGTTATCCAGCACCCAGCCGGTACAATGAAAGTATGGGTGGAAAAATTCCCGGACTCAAACCAATTCAAGGTCCTCGCGTTTGTCCGTACATCAAGAAGAATCATGGACGGGAAGGTTTATGTGCCAAGCTCAGTATGGAATGGTAAGATCCTGGAACAGGCACCGGTAGATACTGCCGTAACTCAGATCTTGAGCCATTTTGTGGCAGGCACAAAGTCAATAGGGTCAGAAATCATTCAGAATATGAAGCAGTATGTTCTTGACTTCATTGCCCTAGCTGCATCGGCGTCCATCTTAGATTCAACCCCTTCCATTCTTGACACTGCTCGACGGTTGGACCCGATAGGCACAGATACCACTTCTGGCGCCACTGTTATTGGCCAGGGCTTTAAATTGTCGAAACATTATGCGGCTTTTGCCAACGGTGCTATGGCACACTCGATGGATTTCGACGACACCTGTGCAGCAGCGTCTCTGCATCCTGGCGTTTCCATTATCGCCGCCGCCTTGGCCGAGGCCGAAGCCCAATCTGTTATTAGAAGTGTGCCAGGAATGGAACTTCTCACCGCAATCGCTGTGGGGTATGAGGTCACTTGCCGCTTGGGAGTGGCCGTTCACGAGTCTGCTTATGAGCGTGGGTTTCATATGACAGGTGTTATGGGAATTTTCGGTGCTATAGCAGCAATTGCTAATCTTCGAAACTTTAATGCTGACCAGGTTGCTACAGCATTTGGCGTTGGCGGTTCTCGAGCTGCAGGTTCGATGCAGTATCTCGAAAATGGTGCCTGGAACAAGCGTGCCCATCCCGGCTTTGCTGCGCATGACGCATTCTTATGCACCCAGCTAACGGAGTCCGGGTTTTTGGCAGCATCCAGGGCATTTGAGGGTCCCAACGGCGTCTTCAAGAACTATTCCAGCAGGGTCAACTACAGTGGCCTAGTTGATGGTCTTGGTAAGAGTTGGGTTGCTGCAACCACGGCGATCAAGCCATACCCTGCTTGTAGAATGACACATGCCGGAATAGAAGCGGCTCGAATTCTGAGATCTAGAAATCCCGACAGGTGCTTGAAGAAGTTTGAGGTAGCGATTAACCCCGTTTTACATGGTGTGGTTGGTGCTGACCTTGCCAACAAGCGCTTCCCCGTCAATATTGTCGATGCTCAGTTCTCAATGTACTACCAGGTCGCATTGTCGTGGCTCGGGATTCAAGGCTGGGATGTGTATTCTCATCTACATGATACTGAAGTCAGAGAGATTCTAAAGAGGATAGTAGTCATTAATGACACCGGATCGACACTCAAACTTGGCTGCACCGCCAAAGTAACATTTTCCGACGGGACTTCCGATGTTCTAACCGTACCAGAGCCCGTTGGCGAGCCAGGCAACCCATTGACATGGGAGCTAGTGGAACAGAAATTTTTATCCCTGCGCCCATTTAAAGATGCAACTGTAGCGGGGTTGGTTGGCAAACTTGAAACACTAAGTGATATCAGAGAACTTACACATGAATTAGCTACATAGATTCAACTTGGTTGGCTTGCATTGGCTTGTTAAAGTTCGAGGTATACGTCTAATTGGGAAATGTCGTCAACGCTAAAGATAAACGAAACCACAATACCGCTACAACGGAAATACATAATGAATTAACACATTCAAAAACAGTCGCGTAGTACCAGTTGGGCCGTGGCGATATAAGCGGAGCTTATATCTGTGATCCGATCGTTACAGGAGTAGAGGGAGAGGGGAAACACAACGATGAGGG
>PPJJ03000085.1:0-60144 GCA_003705735.3 Blastobotrys peoriensis | reverse complement strand
ACTGTTAGAGAAAGGGTAGATAATGGAAGATAATGGGTGGGAAGGTAAAGCTGAGAGGAGCAGATTCAGAAACAGTAGTGACTGTAACGGTAGACGGAGTCCGACACCGACACCGACACCCACACCCACACCAGGTAACGGTTTGACTTGGCATGGCTTGGGTTTGCATGACCCGTCGCATGTCTCGTGCTTCATTCTGGCCTGCATTGCTGTGGTCTCGGTTGCTGATTAACTACGGTTTTGGGCTGATTAACTACGGTTTTGGAAAACACAATAGAAGAATCAGGCGGCAGATAATACTCAGCAATCAGGAACACTCGCTATTCGGCCATGCGCATCGCTCAGTTAAGCACAACAGCTGCCGTGGACAGGACAGACCAGGCCGGCCAGGAGTAACCAGGCCACACAGACCAGCCTGACAACTGTGGCGGTGCGACGGCTAGGAGAGATTAGAGACAACTGCGTGGCCTAGGTCAGAGGCTTAGAGGTCACTGGATCAGCACCGGGCTGGACCCTGTGGGACCCTAGCCTGCCTGGCCGTACCAGCTGGTACCGGCTGGTACCGGCTGGGCACGAGACCTCTCAAAAGTCGGCAGTAACGGCCGGACTCTGTGGCGCACCGGCCTGCCTGGCCGTCTCAGCTGGGCATGACACTGGCAAAGTCGGTAGTAACGGCTGCCGACTACTTCTGCCGCTGCTGGCTACCGGCTACTGGTTACTGGCTACTGGCTTCTGCTTCCGCCCCTGCCTGTACTGGCACTGGACAGCTGCCACACTGTGTCGGAGATCATTAGCGCCGATAAAGAGTAGGAACCATGGGCGTAGCAATAGGCAGCTACTTAAAAATGGGTGCATACATGTACCATACATGAGTACCACTAGCATACCCCATTTTAAATAGTAACACTATACCACGAACTACAGTGGCAGTGGTCAAAAATGGGTAAAAGGAGCTGTAGACACCGTTCAGTTGCTTTGGAGATTCCAAACCAGCGATTGGTGCTGAGCTGGCCCCGCCATTAGTCACTATCTGTCAGTTGGAATCTGCGCAAATGTCCTGATTTTCATGCCGACCCGTCGATTCCTGCAGTCCTGCCGGCTTGTTCGGATAACGGGATACCCGTTGACAGTATATGTACCGCCACAGACCAACCACGAACCACAAGCCACGAACGCTGGACGAAATTATGTCGAATGCTGACTGGGAGGCTAACTACCCGAGATTTGCAAATGCCGCCGTCACAAACTGCCAGTCAGGTACCCGAGACCCTAACTAACTAGCTGTAGCAGCCAAACGCTGGCCAACTAACCAACTGTCGATGGTGCCTTAATGTCCCCGACACCAGCGCCTCCGCCACCAGTACGTGTATACTCACATTCAAGTGAAAGATGAAACGAACATGAGCATACGTGAGATTAAGATGACCTGAACATGAACATGAGCATGAGCATGAACATGTACAATACCAGCAGAATTCTTTTTCGAGCCAGTTGCGTTTCTTCTATACCTGCCAGTGCTTGACGATACTGTGCTGCAAACTCCCCAGCCAGTGTCGGCGGTTGAATTCAAGTGTTCACCGCTACTGCTACGCCTGCGCTGCGCCTAGCACACCTCGGACCGTGGACTGCCTTCCGCCAAGCTTTACTTAGTTGAAATGAGTCCGATTGTATCGCGATAGCTACCTCTCGATTCAAGCGGCTATACGGATCGTCTTACCAGCAGGCAGGCTGATACCATAGTTGAGGCAGCGAGCAAGGCACCCAACAGGCAGGCACTCGGAAAAGTACTCTGAAAGGGACTTGGAAAACATCCGGCATGCTGTCAGCAAGCACTTGGCTGTATTTAGTGGCACTTGCAACGGCGGCCTATGCTCCGCGACCCCTCTAATTGCAGGGGCAGCCTACACTCTGGCCGATACCCTCGAATTACAGCCGGGACTGTAGCCCCCCCAAGACTGACCTTTGGCTGTACCCCTGACCTGAACTGTGGAGGCAGTGCCGCGCCGCTTTTCAGCTGCTACAGGCTGGGTGGCCCCCCGAAACAGAGCATCCAAGTACGGATTGATGGCCTGCCGCCTAAGGGTTGTGGACGATGGGACACGGTTGAACGCAGTTACGGAATGCAGTGAGATCTCAACTCGCGGCTTTTGCAATGAACCGCATATCACCGCGGGTAGCGGCTAAATGGCTAAAATGCTATTTTTCGCTGCCTCCATTTCCGTGTCTGTCACACTCTGTCACGCACCCTTGTGCGTGCCCAAACGTTTGTGCCCCCATTTTCATTGCTCTAATCTACGTACGCATCTCGGTTGCGGGGTCGCCCTATGGCTTCAACCTGCCCCGAAGCCTTCGGCTAAGCGCAACTGTGCAGAGATCTCCGGAACGGCCTTCTGTAACTGGAATGTATGTCTGAGACATTTGGAAAGCCAAGACCCAGCACCGGCAGGGGATGTGCCGATCCCGAGATTGACTCCAGTACATGCACAATGCGTCGGCCTCCCGCTTTACAGAACTTTGCCGAACGAGCGTTGACGAACCAGGCCCTGGACTTTTGAACAACAGGCACTCGACCGTTGTGGATGAAATCTATGCTATAAGCTCAAGAGACGTGCCACTATTATTCGTCTGTTTCAAGCTACCTCGTACGGCGATCATGCACCACTACGTCATGATGTGAATCAAAAAGGCTCAGCCTCGAAATTCCCCTCCGCTTTTTTGGGACGTTGCAGGTGGGGGGGGGGGGCACAGCAGCTCTCATCCAACCATTCTAGGCTTACGGGCACCATGCACCTCATACACACGCACATGGCTGCTGAGCCTCAGGTTTGATTTAAATATCAACCGCTACACTGGCGTGGCAAACGAGACGTTGTTGGTGATTGCTGGTAGTGGTCTTTTTTTTTGTTTTTCTTGTACTACCACCAGGCAAATCCAGCTCAACGTCCTGAATCAGAACGACTTCTTGCTAGTACGTCTGGCTGTTTCGAAATTTTTTGTTGGATTGGTTGGCGGCTCTTTTGCTACCACTCTCAGCACCACGTTTTATTTGCTCTTGTGTGCTTTTTCGTCTCCAGTTCGATAGTATTTTGGACGAATGTCCAAGCGACGCCTGCGACTGCTAGCATGGCAGGGGGAGCCAATCGATGATATCGACGCCAGCCAGGGCGATGACTTTGATGACGATATTGAGTTAACCCCCCGTTGCGACTTCCACAACGATCAATACCTGTGCTCGAGCTCCTCCTCGTCATGGTGGAAATCTGGACTGTCCATATTGGTACGACCGGTGACCGTTTTTCTGCGGCTACGATCCAGGGGACCGGCCTATGCGGCCTATGCGCCATTGCATTCATACCCTCGTAGTTCTGTGGTTCGGTCAGTTTTGGTGGCTACATGGTGGTTCATTCGAATCCTGTTGCTGGCTTTGCTGACCATCGTCTGCATTACAGGCATCTTTTTTCCTAGCTACTCATCCCCCCCACCGCATTATGAACTCCTGAGCAGGCGGATGGCCTCGTCTGCCCTCCCTGGGCGGGGAAACCCGAACCAGGAAAAAATATTTATTGCTGCCTCGATTTATGATTCCAAAGGCAGTCTTGCTTCTGGCCGTTGGGGCCAAAGCATCCTCCAACTAATAGACCTGCTGGGTCGCGATAACGTTTACCTAAGCATTTACGAGAACAATTCGGGAGAAGAAGGATCGTACGCGCTCCGTCAATTCGCACACCAGGTGCCCTGTAATAAGAGCATTGTGTACGAGTCACAAATCGATATGGACCTAATTGACCAGACTGTGTTCCCGGATGGTTCCAGCTATTACAAACGCATTGCTTATCTTGCCGAAGTGCGAAACAGAGCATTAGAGCCGTTAGATCGCACTGACACCAAATACGATAAAGTGCTAATGCTCAACGATGTGATATTCACTCCCGAGGACGCTGTCCAGCTCTTGTTCTCTACCAACACTGGGCGAAGTGTGGGACGACCCAAGGGACAAGACGCCGCCGCCGAGGACGCCAGGTACCCTCATAATGCATCCATGGCCAAGTTCCCATCCACCACGTACTCTGCAGCTTGCGGTGTGGACTTTATCAACATTTTCAAGTTTTACGATACTTATGCGACCCGGGATTTGGAAGGATTTTCAATGGGCTTACCGCTGTTCCCCTGGTTTTCTGGGGAGGGGCGTGGCATGAGCCGGAATGATGTGTTGAAGCAGAAGGACGCTGTGAGAGTCAAGTCATGCTGGGGAGGCATTGCTGCATTTGATGCTCAATACTTCCAAACCCTGTCTGATGATTTGCGCCCAGTCAAGTTTAGATCGGATCTAGAGCCTTTTTGGGACTCGTCCGAATGCTGCCTGGTTCATGCAGACATTCTGGAGCACCCAGTACACCGGTCTAAGGCCACTGAACTGGACAAGGGCCACGACCACGAAGATTTTGGCATCTACATGAACCCGTTCGTACGAGTTGCTTATGACCCTTGGACGAAATCAACCCTCAAGTTTGCGCGACGGTTTGAAATTTTGTTTTTTGTGTTCCAAGATATCATCACTCGGGCCACGAAGATGCCTTGGTACAATCCCCGAAGGACTGAAATGCCCGGACAGGCGGTTTCGGATTATCGGGCGGTGGCTGAAGTTCATGGCACACGTGTGGATTACCATCGGCAGGAGTATGAACGAATTGCTGGCATTGGCGGGTATTGTGGACGTTATGGGTCTAGTATCCTAACCCTTAATCGCACGAACCACGGTAAAACGTGGAAGTCCTTAAAGACCCCAGTAGAGATACTTAAGTATCGACCGGAGCTGCGATAAGCGCTTCCACGTAATATTAACAAAACGCTAACATGTCACTGAAAACACCTGAACTTTGATAAATGACGTTGGCACTAGGCGGGTTGAGGGCTTAGAGTCGCGAACTCGTTTACTGATTTGTCTCTCGTAATGTGAAACAGCTAGCCGCATTCGGTATGAATTGGATCGTGTACCTGCGTATGTGTCAGACATACAGCAACTTAATCGAGGCGAGGCGAGGCGACAGGCGGTGACTGAACCAGGATGACAGGCAAGGGCACTGAAACGAGGGTGGAAAGAGGGCGAGGCGATGAGGGGCCATGAAAGAGGAGGTGTCATGGATTTGCTTTGGCTTGTGAGGATCAGGGGTGCGGCGGTGAGGGGGGGATTAAGGGGTGAAGACGGATGAGGGGAACTGGTGAGGGGGTGTGAAAGGACGAGAGACGAAGAATGGATTGTACGCCGCAGATGAGAAAAAGCAGGTGGAGACGAGATGAAGGGGTAGGTGATTTTTCAGACGGAGTGCTGGAAGCACAGCTCATTGTAATTTCCGCAGCTGAAAATCGACAGGCAACTAGCGAATGCTCGAAGGTCACTGCGAGAACCAACACGACATGGGCGGCCGCTCACAAGAAATTAAATGCAATGTTTGAGCAAATGACGCGCTTCCGCTCCCACAAAAGCCCCTGTAGGTAATTCTGACGGTTGCTTGATACAGACCTTTTACCGGCTGGGTCCAGGCTGTAGCGGTCCCCCGCACAGACCAGACGCACTGCTCTTCATCTGTGCTTTCCCGCTGAAATCCACCAGTTCGGTCCGCTGCTATGGTCAAGAATTGATCGCCGACGCGAAAGAAGTTGCAGAGACGATCAGCCATCACAACACCGATCGGCCATTGATATTAACACCTCCTCTCATTCACCACCGCTTAGGCCATAGTGACTAAACCTGCAGCCAGTCCAGTTTGTGCGTCGTCCAGTGTTTACGGCGACCAGTCCGGCGTTGGGCATCCGCATCCACACCCGCACCGAGACCGCATTCAAAGTGCCGTTCCAACCCCACTCGCAGACAGGGTGTGCATGAGATCTGTACAGTATCAGTCGGACAACTCGGAAGCTGGCATGAGCCCGACAGTCGGCCGCGGTGACCCTGTGGAAGCCCGGACCGTCTGGGGCGCCGAGGTTGAGAATGTTGGCAGATTGGCAAATACCGTTGAGACGAGGTCGTTATATCCGTTGGAGGCGCACCCAATCTCGATCTCAGTACCGTCCCGTACCGTCGCCACAGGTCGCGCCGGGGTGCAATGGCCCACAACTGAGCGGGCTTGGCCCAACGGGGCACCAACGAAGGTCCCCACCATTGGGGCAGCTAACCAACCAAATGGTAAAGAATGAGCCTCTGCCAATGCAGATACCGGGAGATCGCCAGCACCTCGTCATTGGACCTCCTCCCAGCACTGAGGGTTGTCGATCTAGGAGGCGCCCGAATTGGGGAGATTAGCAGGCAACAGTACCGATCTGAACAGTGTTGATGCAACGAAGAGGAGATGAAGCGGGGGGATCCAAGAGTTTGTCAGGCAGCGGAGTTAAGCCGGCACCGAAGGAGCAACGAGCTAGAGACAGGCTGAGTTCCTTCATTAAAGCCAAGTCCAATGGCGCCCCAAGAGACGGTGTGAATTGGGGCCATGCTGGTTCCAAATTTGGACCCTGTACCGGGTGCATTGTGTACCGCAGCCGAGGGTTCGACCCTGGTTCGGCGAGGGACGGCTTCGTTCACTGTGGATGGCTGCTCGTATCCAATGCACCTTGCCTGTCAAGGCCCGGCCAGCCCTAGCCCTTGCTTAATCCACATTTGCCCAGTGCATTCCTTTGCCCATTGTTGGTGATCCGACGCACCACTACAAAAGGGTACGAGTACAGCTGTTTGTGCACGCCAGAATAATCAATTAACATACATGCCCTATAAGCCAGACTATTGTGTGGTGACAACCGACATTCCACCGTGGCGGGTCGATGAGGTTGCGGCCCCTGAGGGCTTTAATAATTCACCAATAATATTATCACTTACGGGGGGCAGAGAGGGGAAGGGGGGACTTGACAGATCGATGCGTTCCTGTGCCTGTCAGATCTTGCTGCACTCCTTGGGAGCTGCAACCTAGGTGGAGCCAGGGTATCAAGCAGCAGCCATGGACCAGGCTGGACGGCGGTGGGGCCAGTTGGGTGTCAGGGCCGGGTACAGTCCGGGAGGGAGCGAGGTGTCTGGCAGCGGTGTAGCGGCTAGGCAGGCACGGTTGTGGAGCCAGGGCCCCCAGGTTGTGCCTGGTCGCGCCAAAGGCATGCAGTAACGATGTGGAGTTTTACACCCCTTTGGAAATTCACATGGCCAGGGCCGGCTAAAATATGGCCGCTGGAGAATGGATGGGTATCTTAGACTAGGCAGGAATCTTTATGTTTTTTGTGGATGTTTAGGGCCGGTTGAGAGGACGGTTTTTCGAATACAATTAGTTTTGGCACTTTGGCCATGGGCCTGAACGTCGCTCCAACACAGAGGTAGCAAGATATATACAATGTACTCGGGATGTAAATCCAAACTATCCTAGCTCAACAACCCACAGCACTACCGCCTGTTGACCCTCCTCCAGCTGTTAGCTCGGATCACTGGATCCGGTTCTCGGTGCCATCGCTTCCAGGGATTGGGGAATTAGGTTTGACGCACTGCTGATGCACTTGGCCAATATAGGCGAAGATCAATCAATCCCCATTAGAACCCTTGTCGGCGGGAGTGTGAAAGCAGTGGAGGACGGACCAACAGCTGACTGTTTGCTGATAGTGCAAGCTCGCGACTCAACCTTAGGTACGTTTAGGCACCCCTCAAGTACGTCGCCGACCCACGGGTCATATGCACACAAGTCGCGGGTGTTCCGGGTCCTGACAAACACCGGTAATGAGGCGTCGCCCGCCTGGGCCCGTCGCGCAAACACCTATCTCTGACACCACCGCGACTAATCTTGACATCTCTGAGACAGTCCCCAGTCTCGGACCTTTGGCCCGGCTCGCAGTCAGGGATGTTGCTTTTTGCAAGACCCCCTTCCCCGGAGTTGCTTTTTGCGCATATCAATTTTCATCCCACATTGCGCCTACTGTCCCTGGTACGCACACAACTGTGCCTGGGGGTTACAGCACCACCAAGCACCCGGCGGGGCCAAGCCCGAGTTTATATATCCTAAATGCTCCAGCACCACAATGTAGAAGAATTGTTTCGGTGCCAGTTTTGAACAGTTGAACCGCGAGGTCTAGTAAATATCCTGTAAAACGGCCTTGATTGGGTCTTGACCGGGACGGGGGTTAGTCAGCTAGGAGGACGGAGCGACTGCCGTGATTGTGTGCAAACCGACGAAGACGGCCACAATCGCTCACTAACCACAATAACTTGACACTCATTTTACATCTCCACCACTACAGGCGCTCTCGACAATACCTACGCTCCTTTTCCCTGTATTGTTGACCCGGTTGATAGTGTCACACTCCTTTGACTCCCTTTTCCACCTCTCTACTATCGTCCTGGTTCAATGCAGCTGGCGGTGTTGCCTATGTCGACCCTTCCTCTTGAAGAATCCCAGCTCCCGCCGCCGTCTGATCCGGATCACTCCAGTCAGATGTCCGCTCGAAAACACGCGCGGTCCACTTCTTCAGTTGAGAGTCCCATGCTCCGAAAGAAACAGTCCAGAATGGATCTTTCTCAATCGACCCCCCCAAAGCATGATTTCATTTGCATTTTAAACCCTCAGGGTAAAGTTCAACACACCTCGCCCTCGGTCGAGGATTTCTTGGGGTTTCATTCCTCGGATCTGGTGGGCATCCTGTTCACCGACCTCATCCACCCTCAGGACCTGGAGCCGTTTACGTCCGGCATCAACTCGTCCATGTATAGTGGCACCCAATTGCATATGGCGTTTCGGGTCAAGCTGAGGTCTGACGAGTACTCGTACTTTGACATTCTCGGCCGCCCTTTCTATAACGACGCCCAAGTCCAGGGGGCAATGCCGCCGTCTCCAGATGACCCCATTCAGTCGTCGGGGCGCGACAGTCCCTGCCGGGGAATTGTACTAATCCTGCGACCGCGGTTCGCGCCCTCGCCGTCTTCTGATCTCTCAGGGGCTGCTGCTGCTGCCGCTGCCGCTGCGGGCGCCAGCAACAACAGTAGTCTTTGGGCGAGACGCCAGGCCGCTCGAATGCAAAAGGGTCGTCAGGGGGAAGACGACGGGTTTGATTTGGGTCCCGGGGCCGCCCCCGCCTCTCAGCACCACCACTCAGACATGGGCCACCACCCAATGCAGGCTCAGCTCAAAACTGGTGGCGTCGCGAGCCCCCCGAACTTCAATCTGTCGGTGTTCACTCCTCCTGCAATTGGAGTCCCCCAGCCAACCTCTACCGCTACAGTCACTAAGGAGCCTGGGTCTGGGTCCGCGCCAGGCTCTGGCCACGGCTCGGTGTCTGGCGCTGCGACTTCTTCCGGCGCTTCGAGGGCTCCCGGGACACTCAGGCAGGGATCTACCGGACAGGCGTCTCCAGTATACATGGACTCGGGATCTAACGTTAGCACCCACACCTTAATTCTCGACCCGGCAACCACCTCATCAGTGCCGTCGTCGGCCATTACTTCATACCCCAATTCGTCGTTGCCGTCGTCGATCCCGTCGGCAACCTTGTCGTCGACCACGACCTACTTTGATGATCCGTTGGTCCCCCCCTTCTCTGCCACCTCGGCGGAGTTTGCATATCAGAGCGACCTGCCGTCTCCACGGTACTCATACTCGCTGGCGGCTGGCCGGTCGCACTCGGTGTCGGACTTTGGTGGCCACGACGCACTGTCGTCGCTCCCCTACCAACTTGACGATCCTCACCGCTCCGGCATGCAGTCGCCATTCTCGCCTATGTACGCGCCTCCTGCAGTTGGGGGACCTGGCGCCGAGACTTCATCGACGGCGTCGGTGACTCCAAACCTGTATACCGCGCACAGCTCGACCACCGACTTGAGTCAGTTCCCTGGCGCGGGCGCGGGCGCGGGCGCCACTCGCCCGTCCGATGACGACCCATTGGCGGGTGCATACTGGGACAACACTGCCAATTCGGAGCTAGTGTCGCCTCAGTACTACCAGCCATCGCCGTCGTCATTCCTCCAGCACCAGTACCCGGTGTCATCGCAACCGGTGTCAGGGGGGCAACAGCAGTATCAGCACCACCGCATTGCTGCTATGCGACACTATGTGGACCAATCGCAGATTCGCGGAAAATCCTACTCGTTGCCAGGGACCCTTGATGCACCTCGGCCGCCAGTGATGCCAATGCAGTATCAGTATGCAAATGATGGGTCAATTGACTTTTCGGGGTACTCAATGTCCAAGCAGCTCCACCACCACCATTCTCGCCCTCAGACGCCTGTGGACGCGGCAATGTCTATGGGAGTCAAGCCGATCATGGCGGGACGGCGCAAGTCCAAGCTAGGGACGTCGCATCATCACCATCATCATGGCGGACTAGAGGCGCTTGGGGGAGAGAGCCGGCATGTATGTGACGAATGTGGGGCGATGGAGTCGCCGGAATGGCGAAAGGGGCCGAAGGGGCCCAAGACGCTTTGCAATGCCTGTGGATTACGATGGGCCAAAAAGACCCGCAAGGATCAAGATAAGAAGTAACACCACGGTGGACCGTGGGACGCATAATCTATTCACACTAATGGGCATGGCCACCTCACCATGAGGATTCCTATATAATCAATTAATGACTGACAGAATTAACACTAGCATTTGGACACTAGCACTTGCAGTAGACACTGGGCACTGGGCACTGGGAATAGCAGTGCGTCGAATGTTGCCTACCAATGCCTAGCGCCTTTGGTGTGGGCCTTGTAGATTTGTGCCTTAATTTAGGCTGGATTCCCTATTAGTCTATCAATAGCTTCTCCATTCGTGCATGGGTGGTTGTACGCATGTGAATTCGTCCCCTGTCGCGGGCTTTGGTCTGGCATCCCATCACGACAAGGATTCCAGGTGGGCCGCAGGTACTAACAGGCACCAC
The DNA here is from genome assembly GCA_003705735.3 of Blastobotrys peoriensis. Taxonomy (NCBI): domain Eukaryota; kingdom Fungi; phylum Ascomycota; class Dipodascomycetes; order Dipodascales; family Trichomonascaceae; genus Blastobotrys; species Blastobotrys peoriensis. Next base: position 49,266 of record PPJJ03000085.1, on the reverse strand, counting down.
AGCGCCACTGCAATTGCTCTCAGACCCTTGCGAGCACTGGACAGGGCCCTGTGCATGATGCCATACGACCGGTACCGTACCGCATCCACCGGTCCACAGCGTACTATACCCGGATGCGCCTTAGCCGACGGGTTTGCCCCTTGAATTAAGTCCCTAGCGCTACTGCACTGTCCCTGATTAGGACACCACAATCCAGCTCGTTACCGCCAACCCGGGCCTAGCCGATGCAAGCTGCTGCACGCAGTTGAAGGGCAAACACCATGCCATACCAGTCCAGCCGGTGCGGGAACTGGGGTGCCCTGTTGGCCCTGTTGGCCATTCCAGCCGGCGCCACTCAGGAGTTGGGGGGACTGACTGCGTCTGGCGCTGTCCGACGCTCTAGACTGCCGCTCCGCAGAATGAAGCTGGCATACACGCTCAGGCGAGTGGTACCAGGCGAGAGAACCTAGACAGCAGCATGCCAGCATGTCGCGATGGGGTCATAGCAGAGATTAAACGTCCCCGCCTGAATGGGACGGGCGGGGCGGAACTGTGGCCAGGCGGTGATAAGTGAAATGAACAATCAAACCGTCTGGAGGCGAGCTGTCAGGGCAGGGGAGGGAGGATAGCATAGGATAGGCTGTACGGCTAGGTGATGGAAATGGAGACGTGGAGACGCGCCTAAGCGCAAGAAGGGTGGAACGGGGGGTGGCAGGTATAGCCGATATACCCAAAGTGGGGATGGTGATGCTGGCTAGTAATGCGAAATGGGGAGCAATAATACGCCGGTTACGTCTGTTCGCACTCTTGCACGCTCTTCTCGACCGCGAAATGGCCCCTGTAGCCCTACACCGTGCCCATTGCTGTTTACTTGCAGCCTGGTCGGCTTGCGAGCTGTCGTTAGTGGATACGCCGCACGCCCAAACAAGCAAAACGTAAACAACCTTTGTATCCTGTTAATCTTTTTACAACATTGAATTCGACATCAATTCGACACTCGATTGATTTCACTAGGAAATAGCACCCATTTATTGACAGTATGAGCGAAACAATTGTACCTGATGGCCACTCTGTGACCAAGCGTCTTCAAAGCGAACTGATGCAACTAATGGTAAGTTAGTGGCTCGAGCCGGCGGCTCTGGTGCCGGTATGGTCTGTGTCTGTGACATAGCTAACAAGATGTCAAATATCTCAGGAATTTCTGCATTCCCAGAGTCGGACTCAAACCTGCTACTGTGGACTGGAACAATTGAGGGACCCCTGGGAACCTACTATGAAGGACTCAAGTTCAAAATGTCCCTCACGTTTCCTCCTAACTACCCTTACACTGCGCCCACAATCAAGTTTAGCAGTCCAATGTGGCACCCGAATGTTGACATGTCCGGCAACATTTGCCTGGACATTTTGAAGGAAAAGTGGTCGGCAGTGTACAACGTTCAAACGATCCTGCTATCCCTGCAGTCATTGTTAGGCGAGCCCAACAACAAATCTCCACTCAATGCTCAAGCTGCTCAACTATGGGATAAGAACCCCACTGAATATAAGCGTCTCATGATGCTGCGATACCAGGAGTCCGATTAGGATCTGTGCCTATCAGTTTGCATCACTGTGGTAGTGAATTCATTGCCAGCAGTCCATACCGCTGCGGTCAGTAGCTATTTAATAAATTAGTACCAGTAGGCCACGAGCAGAAGCTACTTGATTGCCGAGGCCAGGCAAGTGTTGGGCCCCATGTCCAATTGAAACTGGCATGGCATTGTACAGCTGCACAAGGGCACCCTAACGCCAATAAGCGCGAGGACCCAATTCTGTGGCTCTTAGAGCGCTAGTGAGGGCGCCCTACACAGTCATTTAGCCCTGCCGAGGGCATATAGCCCTACCGAGGATCGTAGAGCGCTAGTGAGGACGTCCTATTGCAGTCGTTCCTGCGTTCCTCGGTCCCTCCTCTATCTTTATTCAGCTTTCACTTGAGGTGTCGCGTTAATGCTTGGTTCTGGTTCTTCAGTGCTCCGAGGCTCTGAATCTTTCACTTCGCTGTTCTTCGTCTCAGACTCGTCGATCTTTTCCTCGGGGTCTCGTTTCTCATTGTCCTCCTTGCCCTCGGTTTGCTCTTTAGATCCGCTCTTTGCCTTGGCCTCGTGACTCTCTTGGCTCTTGCGGTTGTTCTTGTCGTTATCGTTATCCTCCTCATCGTCCTCTTTATCGCCTGGCATCCGCAGTCCGGCCCACCCGACCAAGCTGTATTTGAATCCAGTAAAGGACTTGATATCGACGGGCTGCTTCACCCAACGCCTCGTAGGTGTGCCCGTCCGGTCCAGTGCCTTAATTGCGGCATTCACAATATACGCCGCCGACTTAGGACCGGGTTTCTCTCGGTGCTGTGCCTTTGTAGGAGTCGCGGTGCCGTCCTCGGGTCCAAGAATAGGTGACGAAGGAGGGATTTGGCTACCTCGCGACCCAGTACCTCTGCCTCCTCCACCGCCACCGCCTCGCTTCTTCTTTGTGGTTGGTGTCGATACTGCTGGAGCCGGAGTCGAGTCTTTACTGCTGGCGCTTCCAAACCGCGACAAAGTCGTCGAAGGCACCTTGAGAATCACCAGCATTTTCGAATCGCTCGGCGGTGAAGACGTGCTCATGGCGTTTACTGGAATGTGTAGATAATCCGAATTTAAATGAGTTGGCTGTGGCAAATAGGTGCTTTCCAGTCCGAAACTTCACTGTCGACACGGGATGTTCTCTAGAGGTCAAGTTTTGATGTAACTTTTCACTTTTCCCTGCCGTGCGGGTGAATATGGTGAAGGTGCCAGGCTAAAGGTATACGACAGAGTAAGAAAAAGGGTGTTTTTAGTATATTAAGACTTTGAAAGTCTTTTTAATGCTGTTCTTCTGAGGCTAATTGTTGAATTGGATTTCACTGATTTCGCTGGGTTTCGCTGGCAAGCCAATTGTAGCTGTATCAATTATCCCTGTGGTCGCCATGCAGAAAACTAACCGTGCGTATCTGGAATTTAATGGCACATGCCCATCTTTTATACCACCAGTAACAATTTCACAATTTCACAATTGCTATGCTATTCTCATACACACTTTAAGCCAACTCCAATTGATGCGCACCTGGTCGCAATTCATGTTCACACAATGACATCCACCGTTAATGGTGGCGCCTAATATAATTGATATTAATCCCATATAATATAACCAAAAGATAACCAAAGAGAGAAAATACACAAACCAGGCAAACTTAATCAAAAGCATAGAAAGCACGGAATAAATAAGCCGAAACCAAAAAAACAACAACCAAAAACCAAAACCAAAACCAAGGAGACCGTAAAACAACCCTGCAAATAGTCAATGTATCACCCATGCAAAACCGGCAATTGTACAACCCAGCTGTAGCTGAAGCTCTAGCTGTCAATGCAATGCGAAAAGTTAGTTGAGATACTTTTCAAACATCTTATCTTCAAGCCACCCTACTCGCTCAAACGCAGTAAACAGTCGCGATGCCTTATTTACATCGATTCGACACGCCTTCTGGGAGTCGGTTCGACGGAATGGCAAATTGTGACGAAGCCGATGCACCTTCTCGGCAAACAATCGCTTCTTGGAGTCAATGTACAGCGCGGCGGGCAGTCTTAATACCGATGCTAAATGAAGCTCTGCTGGATGCAAGTACTTTCCATCCGGATCATGAGACAAGTCCATGGGCGCACCTTTCCACTCGGCCTTCAGCGACTTGCCAGGAGGCAATGTGTCTGGAGATGGTGAGTAGTCAGCCAATTGGTTAGGAGCCATTTCGTGGACCTTGGATGGAGGAGCAGCCGGGGACCCAGTGTTGCGGGCAAACACTCTACCCGGTCGGGGGGTGACAGGGCGTGACCCAGCCGAGGACCCAACCAATCGAGAGCCTGGAGTCGATCGAACGGGGCCGCCACCACGGGAGCGGGTGACCATTCCATCCGAAGAGTCAACGTCAGAAACGTTAGCAAAGCGCCGACGCTTGCGCAGCGGGCGGGTATCATTAGTAGCAGCAGAGTCGGCAGAACGGTCCAGCAATGAGTCTCGATCAATTAACCGGGCACGATTGGCCCAGGTAGGGCCATGATGACGGGGATAGAGGTCCAGGAATTCGCGTTCGCGGTTGAAGTATGACACCGGGTCCTGGGCAAGGGTAGACCACGCTGACGACACCATTGGCTCGGAAGGGTCGTACCGAAGGAAAGTGTAGCACTGCAGGCTGAGCTTAGACACCGGTAACGACACTGACTCCGGGGAGGAAGACGGACTTTGGGCCCTAGATGTCAAGGTAGTAGAGACCGCGGCCAACGAAGCGCCGTCTTCATTGGCTGACGACACAATAATGCTTGGGGGTGGTTGGGAACCGGTAGCGGCTGCAGCTGCATCCCCCTTACTGAGGTCGAAAGTATAATGTGGTGGGTTGCGGGGGGTGATTTGGGCCAAAGCCGGCGAGTCAGGAGAATGAATTGAAGAAGCAATTGGCGGTGGGGCGGTTGCGCCAGTGGTGGTGGAGGGAGCGGCCGCCGTCAGCACCACCTTTGGATGAGGGGATTGAGGGGGGGACAAGATTGCGGATGGGGTCGACGAATTGGACGCAGAGGTGTTTGCAGGGCCCGGGTTGTGGGCCGGTTTAGCCGGAGCGTCAGGATGAGGAGACCTCATTGCAATGCCTGCCATGGTAACAACAGCGGCAGGCGAGCTGGTGGTTGGCGAAGTTGGCAAAGTTGAGCACTCAGCAGCAACGGCAAGTGCAATCGATTGTCTTTATCTCTAAGGACTGGCCGTAAAGATATGACAAAGATGACGGTGGGGCGCAGGCCTCAATTGGGTCTAGAATCGGGCGACTTGACAACGGGACGAGCAAGCAACCAGGAAACAATCGATCCAAAATCACACGACTTGACTGGTAAGGTCGGTCGTTGGAGAGGAGGGAATTCGAGACAAAATTGGAGTCCAATTCGAATACAGGGTCCCAAAAAATCCCCAAAAATTGAGGTCCGTGCTTGTGACAGGGAGCACCACCAAGCCAAAAAAAAAGAGACGACGACTATCAACCCCGCTCGAACTACAGGGGATTAGCAATAAAGTGATAAGTAACGATGAAGGAATCAATACCCTCCGCACCGTTTATGAGGCCCGGGACGGTGCGATTCTCCAATTGTACCTTATCGGGGGGTTTGCAATCGAAACAAACCACGGAATGTGTCCGTATAAAGTGGTAATCTCCCTGCTAGAATGAGATCGGGAAAGGAGACGAGGGAGGGGGGGTGGGTGTGGGAAGCAAAGGGTTGTGCGGATGCGCCACAATGAGTGGTGATAACGTGACTCCGGCGTTCCCAAGACAATTGCCCCGGGCCAAAAAAGAAAAATCGGCGGATATTATCAATCGGCTGTCCACTGATAGAGCACTGCCAGTGGTGTATATTCAGTACAGCCTTAGGAGTATTTGTCAGGTTTCTGGGCCCGAAGGTTGAAAAATGTAGAGAATCAGAGCGGTTCCCTTTTTTTTTTTTTTTTGAGATCCCCTCCCCTTTTCCTATGCGCTCATCACTGTCGGCCCAAACTAGATTACGCTGATACACCGCCTGATGATTAGATAGGGGGCATGTATGAGGGGATAAATCAAGGGGGAGACGCACTTTGAACGGTTACCCGGCCGCCAGCCCCCTCTAATTAGGAAATAAGAATGGCCAAAAACGCCTGGTTGGCGCCACGAGACTACATTACGTTCCGAATTTGGAAGGGGTTACCCTGCCAGATTATGGGGAGCATCTAATTATGGAGAGAGCGAGCGGCGGGGGTATGGGGATTGGGATGGGACTGAGACGGGAATTGGCAGAGAGGGAGTGGTTTTATGGCGAAATGGTGGGGGTGGGGCGGCGATAAGCTCTACGAATGGGCAATTGGGCCATTGGGCCGGGCCAGTGAAGCGCCTGCAGCGGGGAAGCAGTGCGGTGGAAGGCAAGGGTATGCGTATGAGCACATGCCGATCCAGATTGGGTTAGGCCGGGTAACTTGAAGTTGGGAGGTGGAGGACGATGAGGGCACAGAGCCAGTATCACAGAGAGCCAGGGAGGAGAAGAGGACCAGTGACCAGTGCGCAGCCTGGGTGAGATGCCACAGAGGCAGTGAGATGGCGAGCATGAGACATGGGCCTGAGTGGGTAGCGGTTAGCGGTTGGCCGTGAGCTGTAAACTGTGGGTAGAGGTTGGAACGAAGCGGTGACATGTAATTGAGGTTCGCGGAATGCTAGAGAGCCCTGGGCCAGGATTGTGCAGCTTCCAGTCTGGTGATATATCAATTGTACGGGGGGCGTGGCAGCAGCGGCGGCAGCAGCGGAGGCTGTCGCCTGGCGTTGGCGCTGGCGCTGGCGCTGACGCTGGCGTGCTGGTACTGGCGCGGGCGTTTACTGTGGCGTAGCGCTGCGTGGCGCCTAGCTTCTGCCGACTGTTTCTCCTCGCTGGTATCGCACCGTTACCTCCTGCTATCAGATCTTGCCTGCCTCGGCTATTCATTGTCCCATTGTTCAAGAAACTGATACGAGGGCACGGCTAGCGGAGGGGGCGGCGGGCGCTGCTGCCACGCCCTGCCTACTAGTACTGGGCCGGCGGCACTGGAGCGGCACGTGAGTACTTTGTGACGACGACACTACGCGATGGTGATCTGCCCACGCCGCATTGTCGCGACACGACAACAACTGCACCAGCACCGGCACAGAGCTTTGCCATTTTCCAGTCGCCATCGGGCCTGCCAGACGTCGGCCGTATAGCTGGACCCTGCTTCTGACTGCGTTCGCGAGATCCGGTTGCTAGGGCTCTAACTACCAACCTTGTCCGGGCTACAGCATGCAATGACAAAAATTTACTAAACGCCAGTCTGCTTATCGCCTGGGTCAGGGTCAGGCAGGGTCAGTCAGGTTCTTGCAGGGTCATTCAGAATCTTGCAGGGTCTACATGGGTCGATAGCGATAAGGAGACCGGAATCAGCACAACTGGTCTGTGATTGAGAGCTATGACAGTCAGCAGAACTAGTCTGATTGAGAGCCATGACAGTCATCACTACTAGTCTGATTCATAGCATGACAGTCATCAATGATATTCAATATGGATCCTCGTAATTCGTCTATGGCACTCCAGTCTGACTTCGCCTGCGACTCCCACCTTCGAATGCAATTATAGTACAACCTCCACCACTACTTCATGCCCATGACCAATTTTTTAATTGGCATTGTTCGTTTTTTTTTTAGCTCGTCCCTGGCGGCTGTCTAGGACACTGAGATGCGATGTGTCCAGGACTTTTGCAAAGGTAACAAATCTTTTGAGGGACCTCGGGGCAGTCTCTACTCAAATGCCCCATTTCTCCGCAATTGTAGCATCGCTGGCCATGCTGGCAATCTCGAGAGATGTGGCCATGCGATCGGCACGAGTAACAGTACGGGCCCCGTTGACGTTTAGGGCCCGATCCTGACCCTGACCCGGATCCAGAACTTGTACTCGAGCTAGAGGTGGATCCAGAAGAGTCGGGTTTTTGCTGGTTTTGATTCTGATTCGATCTAGGATCCGATCCTTTTTGGGGGCCCGATCGACTTTTACCCTTGGACGCGGTGCAATTTTTTGATAAATGCCCAGACTGGCCGCAATTGCGACAAATCATCATGCCTTCAACCATTGCTGCTACTCGAGGCTCTTGAGGACACTCTCGTAACAAATGGCCCCCCTGTCCACAATTATAACAGGACTTTTCTCGCTTCGGCTCCACACAATCTTTACTTCGGTGTCCGTATTCTAAGTTAGCCCTCGGCCTGGCCCGCTCAAGTCGGTATTGTCGTTGTCAAGATACTCACTGCCACAATTGTAACACACTGGGTCTCCAGATCTAGCACATTCTTTTGACTAATTGTCAGCCACTATCTCTACCGCCTATTGATGCAATGCAACTCACCTGATGTCCAAACTGTCCGCCTGTAAGTTAGTAATGACTTGACCAGATTGCCGCCTCTGACTCTGGCCTACTTACAGTTGTAACACGTCTGCTTCAAACTCGGTACAAATCTCTTGCCGGTCATCTACCTTATACGACACACACTACCGGCGGCGGTTTAGTGAATCTGGGTCCAGGTCGGCTCCAGCTGTGGCTCCAGTTCTGCGAAAATGTGGCGGGCGGTAAAACAACGAGCGACTACGAAGTCAGATCGAACTTTTCGAGGGTGCAGAGGGTTATGGCTCCGATATAAGTCCGCCTGGTGCTTTTTAAATGTCGTCAGGGCAGAATCTGCCAGTTTCTTTTTTTTCTTTTTTTCGGTGTTTTTCTTCTTTCCTGTTTGAATCCACCCGGCTTCTGCACCTCTCATCCCGCTCAGTTGCTGTGCGGGTGGTCTGGCGAGTCGCTAATTTGCAATGCACAGTGCATGTCGAGGGTCGTAAAAGGGACACCGTACAGGCAGGAAAAAAAAAACACATACACAATCTCAAATATTATAACCAGTTCTAAGACATGGTGGGGTATTGTTTTTTTCTTCTAGGAGTGCGAATCGCAGGTGAGAGATATATTTGGCCGGTAACAGCTGGGGCCGCCAGCAAAAATCTAGTCTCCTCCCGAGTCCCTGGCTCGTCAGCTCTGCTCTAGCCTTCGCTCCCTCACCTCGGCCGCCAGCAGTTGCTGGCTAAACTTTTATTCCATGCATTAGACAGGGGTGGGTGTATTCCATGTGCGGCGCTGAGGGGCCCGAGTTTTCAAATCTGCATGCAACTGAGAAGGTGGCCGGCGCTAAAAGCAACCAGGCAGGAATGATGGCCAGTGGATGGTCTACATTAGGATATTGAACAATGAAATGAGGCCTGCATAGAAATTGAACGCACCGGCCATCTTGTGAAAAAGCACGGAACCCGAAGATGATGCGCAGTTTTGGAACAGTTTAGCCGGCGCTGTGCCACGTCGACGCAACCGTCATAGCTGCACCCACGGGTAGCCAGTGGAAATCAGGGTTTTTTGGGGGAGATTCAGTGCGCCACCAGCCCGGAGCTGCCGGACCGCCTTATGCAAGGGAAAGGGCTTCATTTACGGCTCAGTTAAGGGTCTAGCCAAGTCCGAGGGGTGAGCTCAGCCGGCATCAAAAAAAAAAATTTTGGAGAGGCCCCCCACCTGTTTCTTTGATCTTTGACTCGGACCGGGTTCGGTTCTGGCGTGCTTCTGTACGTGCTGTAGGGGGCCGATTGGCTTGGTACGGGCGATCACCTCCCCCCCTCCCCAAGCCACACTGCAAAATTGCGCGCTAGATCGTCGGACCCTCAGACGGGCAAGTTCCGAGTTCCGCTCCCTCGAATGCTTGCTTAGACCCCGTCGTCAGGTACCACTGACACACGCGCGTCCGACAGTCGTTGTCAAGGCAGAGAGGCGGAAGAGCCGTTGAGCACCCCATAGCAACTGACCGAGAACCGCCAGTCAGGGTTCAGCGGCCGCCTGAGATTGGGCTGACAGGATACGAGCGCAAGCGCCAGCTGGACCCGGGGATCTGGCTGGGTCCTGTCAGTGGTCCCATCTTGACGGCGGCACATCATCTCACAGATCACATCAAGAGCGGATTCCGGGACCAAGGTCCATGCATGCCAAATGGCGGATACGAAAGTGCAGAAACAATGGCTCGGACCACTTGCATCATACGAGGCTAGACAATTCTGGTGGGGGTGAGCCGGTGGACATCCAACGGGCCGTGCGCCGGTGGACATCCGACGGGCCACCCGAGATTTAGCCGGCGACTGATGTCTGGCTAGCAGATAATTCCGTTCGGCGGGCAGGGAGCGTGTAGCGCAAACGCTCAAAACAACTTGTTGAACGGTACTTACTGCTTTGAGTACGTACACCCTAGCACAGCCAGGACTCACATGCGATGAACAAGTGAGGATGTGGATGTGGATGTGGATGTGGATGCGGATGTGGATGTGGATGCGAGGATGTGTCGACGGCGGAAGACGTGTGGACGTGTGGAAGATGTGTGGAAGTCTGAAGACGTATAGAAGTATGGAAGATGTATAGAAGGGGTGCGGAACGGTGCGGAATGGGTGCTGAAGCAGACTCGAGAATAGGCAGGAGAGGTAGAAAAGGGTGGGGGCACGAGGGTGGGGAGGGGGATGGGTGGTGAAAGAAGTACGATAGATACAGTACAGCGACGCCGCAGGGTCATGCTCTGGCCCTGGCGCAGCGGTCTGCAGCTTGCCGAGAGCTGGCCGGTTAGCGAACTCTTGAATCCACCGAATCCACCGAGGTTGTGTGTCTAGACATGTCTAACATGCCTAACATCTAACATGTATGAACCGCTTAGATGTCTGAGATGTCTGAGATGTGTCTAAGACAGTCTAAGTTGCAGCTTCCAAGTAGCCTAAAATAATGTCTAGCATCCGGCATCTGCGATTGTGCCTACATGTGCGCATAAGATCTAGCTGCGAAACATTGATGGTTGGTTGGCCTTGTCCAGCATTGTAACTAGCATTGCTGGGTACCGGGTGCCACTATTACTGCCGCTATCCACCGGGTCTCAATTCCACCCATTCTACAGTCTCCCGATATAGGCAGTACAAACCGGATCAGATCCGAAACCGTTCACCTCACTGCAGCACACACGGCACCGACCTATGCAACCGGCAAGTAAACAGCTCGTTCGCCCCGTTGCCCTACACTCTACCAAAACGTCTGTCCTCCGGCCATGCCCTACTGCCATGCCCTACTGCCATGCCCTACTGTCATGCCCTACTGCCTGCCCATTGTCATTGAGTATTGTTTGATGCATTAAGTTTCCCTGCCCATTGTCGATTTCCATTTCTCATTGTTGACTATTTCCCATTGTTCGCTATTGTTTACACTCTCGGCAACCTCCGCTCCATTCTCCCCGTCTCATCTATCCGACATACTTGTGGTCCCCGCGGGCTCGCTCGCAGGTCTGTCTCAGATTTTTCCTGATTTTCCTAATCAAGCCCAAAAGAAAACACGGCTGTGCCAGGTACCTGGGACAACCGTGATAGCGACCCCGGCTTCACAAGCTGTTGGCAACTATCCCTATAGCCCAAGGTCGCGGAGGCGTTTAAGGTTTGTCTGCGTCTACGGTTTGTGGCCCGGTATACGCCTAGTCGCCCCAACTTGCAAGGGTTTGGGCCACCTCAACCCCTGGACGCTAGGTTTCGGGTTAAGCTTATTTTTGTGCATATCCAGCCACCCCAATTACTCCAGTATAAACTACCCGCCAACCGAATAAGCGACAGTACTCAACGACCGACTATCGACACGACTATCGACACACGTCTGTCTCGCGTATCAGATTCTGGAGGATTCTAGTCTAGTGTTAGACACGGTTGGCGATGGCTCCCGCCAGAGTGAAGATTCTCCGGAGTCCGTCTCTTGATAGTCGGAATTTTGAACCTCAACGGCAGCCTCGACCCAAAGCTGCTGTCAATACTGAATCGTACAAAAACTTTTTTTTCACTCAAGATGCATTTGGGGCAAAAGCGTTGCCCCGGCCTCTGGTTGCAGAGGTCATTCACGAGGTTTCCAACGAAATCAAAGCTCGAGGTAAGTGCCTGTTTTGTGTGCCGGCCATGCGGGGGCCAGTCTGCTGTTTGCTTTATTAACTAGGCTCGTTGGCTCCTTATATAATGCTGTCGTTTAGGAAGCATTATGAGCCGGAATCGCTGCGGGGGTTAATCGGCAGAATCTTCCCGTTAAATGATCAACCGCTGAGTGGTGAAGCGCTGCAACGAGAGCTTCGCCTGGCTGACGTTTACACATTGGCGGCAGTGCTAAAGTGGTGCTGGTGTCGAATCCCCGGCGGAGTGGTGTCGTGGAAAGCATATGAGCGGTTCAAGACCCTCGAACAGGAGTCCGGATTCCGGAGAGACGCATTTTTCACCCTCATGTTGCGGGTGGTCGAGTCGGAGTTCCATGCATCAATTGTGTTTGACTTTTTTGACCTCATGGCGTCAATTGCCACTCACGGACGGAAAAACGGCCTCAGCGGCAAGAAGTTGGCCCGGCTGGCAGGCGCATGGGCATTCGATTCAAAGCTCCCCCGCATGCCGGGGGCCGCACGGTCGTTCCAGGACGGATTGGAGTTTTGGAGCGCCGCCTCAGATGCATCGAATCACTTGTTTGTCTCATTTCTTCGCAGCTTAAACCCCGTCGACGTTAGCGTGGATGGCCAAATGACATTCGCCCGGCTCCCAAAACCCCTCGAGTCAATTGCAATGGCCCTGCCGTACCCCCCAGAAGCATTGTACCGGACTCGGCTCGCAATGGTGCCAATGGTGTCGCTGGCAGTGAAGCGATTGTCAGCTGACCCATTAGTACTGCTCAAACGAGTGGCCAAGACCATTCGGTTCGACGATTCGAGTGTGTTTGCGGACGAGGAGACATTCAACACCCTCTACTACATCTTCTCAGACCCGGACACGATCCAGAGCAAGCTCAGTGAAGAGTCCCGCCGGATCATTGACAGCATCATGCTGGAGAACCCCCTGGATTCGGATCACAAGCTTTGCATTCGAGAGTCGGCGACATCTTCACACGATTTGCGAGCCAAGACTTGGTCAAAGTTCTACAATCATGCGTACATCGACCCCACCACTGGCGAAGTGTCGCGACCGCTGGCAAACTACGTCTACGATGAGAGCCAGATCCCCCACTATATGAGAGTTGGAGTGCCAACCCAAGAACGTGGCGGCCTCCCTTACCCAGAGGACAATGGCATGTCGGGACTGAGCAATCGAGGGTCTAAAGAGAATATCAGCCCGTTTGCAAACTACGGGTTCGATAATGTGCCAAACGCCCACCGCAAGAAGGTGTCTGCTGACAATCTCGTGACCGCAGCGGTAACTCAACTCGCAATTGATGATTTCTTTGTATGGGTGTGGATGTGCTCGCTCTCTGAAGACCAGACTGAGTCTCGCAAGGCCACCTTTGGGCGGTCGGTGGTAATTGAGTTCCAAGTTGGCCCTGGAGAAGTTGGGCGACGATGGGTCGTGGTGGAGGAAATGCTGTCGACTGAACTACCTCAATTAGCAGTGTCTGTGCCAGAACCTAAGCTTGACAAGTACAAAAAGGTGCCCAAGCGGCGGGTAGTAAGTGCATCGGCAGTGGAGGACAAAAAGAAGAAGCCTCTGGGCAAGCGTAAGCCAGTGGCGCCAATTGAAAAGCATGTGCACCACCATCACCCGTATTTCTACCAAACTGTTGACCCGCGCCTGGTCGAGGCTCTAGCCCAGAAGCTGCGAGAGACTCATGGATTGGGAGGGTACGCCGAGAATGGAACCCAGACTGAAACTCCCCCACGGCCCCCGCCTAAAGATAGTGAAGCTGCTGCGGGCGCGGGTGAAGTGCCGCCCGATGACTCTACTGATTTGGTCGATTCCGATGCGGCGGGGGTACCTTCTTTAGCCAATCGTTACACAGAGGCCCCTGGTGCACCAGTGCCGCCAATGCCGCCGGTAATCGACCGGGGTAGGATGGCTCAAGTACCTCAGTTCGACCAGGTTCCGATGTACGATCAGATGGGGCAGATGGGACAGTTTGATCAGCCTCCAGCCGGGTTCCCGCAGTACGGCGACATGTTAGTGGGCTCAGACCGAATCACTGAGCTCCCAAACAGCCTCAATTCGTCGGTCGAGGACATCACAATTCCGCGCAAGTTGTCGCCGTCCCGAGACACTAGCGGGGCCCATCCCACTCCTGGTGCCCGCTCACAGCTTGTAACGCCGCCAATTGACCGGCCAACGACACCGGATGACGACGCCCGAAGCGTCTACTTCACGCCTAAACTGGTGCACGCGGAGCTCCAGGGCCAGGGCCAGGATCCTAGTGCAGAAATTGTGAAACGTCAGCAAGCGGAATCTGGCGACCAGCCACGAACCCTGGACCCAGCTCAGGGCCAGAATCAGCCCCAGCTTAACCGATACACGCCACCTAATGATAATTATGGGCAGCAATACGACCGCGGCGATCACAGCAACCGTGCTCAGTACGACGAACGGCCGCGTGACATCCCCACTTACCTCGGTCAAGGGGGCCAGGCCCCAACCGTAGTTGTGCGCCCCCAGAACCGCACGTCATCCAAATACGGTGGCATTGGCCAAGGATTGGGCCCTGGAGGTAACCCAGTGTACCCCAACCGGTCAGTTTCGACACCGGTACGGTCTTCCGGGTATTATGACGACAACATTGAGTCGGAGGGAGGTCTTCCCGTGATTCCTGACGCCCAAGAGGAGAGCCCTGAATACCGCCGCCCCCCTAATCTTCACCAAGACATTTACCATGATAGGCCCCATCCGTCGCCGTCACCGTCAGACGGTTCGGCGAAGCCTGCAATTCTGCAGCCTCGGTTCAACTCGTCAATCACGTCTCTGCCAGATTCTGAGCCGCCAACCATGAGCTCGACTGGTCTCGACGATATTGCTCCGAGCTGGCAAGTCAAGGGTACGCCTACTACTAGAATGGCGACCCTGAGCAGCGCCCGCCCAGTCTCGATGGCGTCTCAAGTCTCGGGGGCATCAATGTCGCCAGGCAAAATGAAGGTAAAGCGGCGGCCGGTTTCGACTGCGTCTTCGACATTGGCTGCGGCCGCCGCCGCTGGAGCTGCTACTGCTGCTGCCACTGCCGCTACCGAATCTCCGGCGCCTTCGTTTGCGTCTACATATGGTCTCGACAGCTTTGATGGCCGGGATTCTCCGGTCTTGATGGCTCCGCCACCTAATGAGACTGAGCTGCCTGACCTGACTCCACTCGACACCCACGCCGAGCTTGCAAACACGTCTAGCGCTGCCCAAGCAGTAGAAGACAAACCTCGGGAATTGACTCAAGAGCATATTCAAGAGCACAATCGCCAGAATCCGTACTACGCACGACCGCCTCGGCGACCAATCTCTGGGGAGTTTGACCACTCGCGACGACTGGTATCTGGCGAATTTGGACACTCACGGCGACCGGTATCGGGTGAGGTTGACCCATCGCGACGGCCAGTTTCTGAGTATGGAATACCTAGTGGCGGCCCTAATCCGGGCCCTGGCCCTGGACACGCCCGAGCAATGTCTGGAGGCGTACGGTACGCCAGAGAAATGAGCCCAGGAGGTCCGTATCGACCCCAAAATGTCAGAATGGGTCCCAGCCCGAGAATGGCGCCTATGAGCCCCAACTTTGGGCCTCAAAGCCCTGGTCTTGGAGGTCCAGGCGGGTTCGGCGGCCCTGGTGGCACGATGAGACAGCGATCTGAGTCTCCTGGTCAATTGCCAGGGATTGGCGGTGGTCCAATGGGTGGAATGCCCGCGGCTGCTAACGATTCCAAGCTGATGGCACCTCGGAGCAGATTCCCAAAACGGTCAAACTTTGGTGGCAGCGGCCCAGGCTCAGGAGGATCTGGCGGATCTGGGTCGGTATCGCCCCGAATGGACGATTATTATGGCATGAGCGAGCGTCCTGGTCGGAGTCGGGCAATGTCGGGATCAGATCTCGACCAGCGGCCACCAATGCCCGGCACAAGTCCGTACCGCCACGGTCCTGGCCAGCCACAGGGGGGCTATGGCAGGTCAAGCTCGCGAATGAACGAACGACCATTGAGCTGGGGGCCTAGCCAGGGCTCGGGGACAATAGATGAGCGATTGTACAGTCTGGAGCGACCGCCGCCATTTGCTAATACATTTGGTAATCGGTCAAACTCATCAATTGGTGCTGCGGAGCGGGGCCCAGTAAGCGAGCAGTCAGTATCAACTCGCGGGTCGTCGGCGATGGATACCAAGCCATTGCCGCTGGACCCCAAATGGGCTGAAGTGAAGCGCAATTTGCAGTCGATGCGGGCGACCAACGACAAGACTAACACTAATGCCCATGTGCCAGTTCGCGTAGACCGGTCGACGGCGTCGCCAGCTAATGACGTCGGGACCGAGGAGTACTATGACCAGCTGGCGCGCATGGTGCGAAGCCCGTCGAATTCAGGTGACCACGTCAAGACAATTGCCGTCCACGACAACGGCGACGATGACGCCAGCTACGGCAGCGAAGTGAGTTTGAGAGGTCGAGTGCGGGGCCATGCCGCCCATGCAGACGACTACTTTTACTCGCGGCGGTCGTTCCATCCGCCAGAATCTGAGCCTCAGTACTCATTGCCATTGAGGCGGCGGCACTCGGCCATGGCCATGTCAACGCGGTCGTCCTCAGGGATGTCAGTGCGGTCGACGAGAAGCGGCATTCTAGCGCCGCCGCCTCCCAAAAGGGCTGTTTTTGATCCAAAAAATGAGCAGAGCGTTAACCGATTAGTGCGGTCCGACTTGTTTAATCCTGCTGAACCGCCGGCTCCGACCCAATCACAAAATGAGAAGGTCAGTCGATTGAGCATCAAGGGGCTAATGAGTGCGCGAAAACGACGATCTGGACCGTAGCATACTGGCCACAACGCTATCGCTATCGCTATCGGTAACGCTGACGCTAATGCTAATGCTAATGCTAATGTTAGTAGCTAACCAACCTTCAACCTTACCACGTTCAAGTAACAATGCTAATAAGTATACTAATTCATCTGCACTCTACGACTCAAGCTATCTGAGCTACCAGATATAAACACGACGCAGCCATCCGAGCTACCAGTTACACTCCTGCAGCTATCTCAGGCACCGGTTGAACCCTGCTAATTATGTGCAATTGACTCTCTCCTCCACTCGTACTACTACCGTCTCGTCTTCTTGCCCTCGCTGCTGTTGCCTCACAATGCTGTCGCTTCATGGCCCCCCCCCCCCCCCCCCACTCTACGTCATGCACTGCCACAATAATTTTCTCCACTGTCTCACCATCTGCACGCCTTATCTCTTCCCAGCTACTGCCACTGCCACTGCCACTTCCACTGCACCGGCCGCCTACCTCAGCTGCCTTGGCTCTGCCCTTGGCGCATACCTATAGCCTAAATCACCCAGTCTTGACCCCGCGCTCCTCCCTACTCCCTACTCCTCCCTAATGCCCCTGCCCTACCCTTGTTCCCACTTAATACCGCTTGTCTCAGCACTATCTTGTATTAGCTTTACGAGCCTAATTCTGGCTTCAATCTGATTCGTATCGAATCGCTGTTGGTACCGGAACTTAGTCTCACAACTTTCTACTGGTGTGCCGCATCCTCCAGCCACCACTCGCTATTGTCCGCAAAAGCGCAGCTGCAACTCGCAACTGGCCGTTAATTGACTCCTCACTGCCCGCTCACTGCCACTATACGGCCCCGTTACCTGCCTCGAGCTCGAGCTCTGCACCGCCACTAACTCATCGCCATGTCCCCTGACCGAACCCCTGACGCGTACTGGCTGCGTGGTAGCCTCGGAACGGGAGGTGCCGACGTACTCCCCAACCGTCCCCCTACGGTCGGTCCCGACTGCGCTGCGGTCCTACGGTTCCCACTACGGTAGTACCTGCACGATCGGCCAGTGCTGGGCTCCCGACGCGAAACAAGGTGTATTTTTAGGGGGATACATTCCAGCATGTGAGGAAAAATATATAAGGACTGGACAGCAGTAATTTGTGAGTAAAATGTCATACGTAAGTGAATGGAGGTGAAGTGTGGATAGCACTGGAATGGCGACTAACTTAGTATCAACAGAACCAACAGCCTCAGTACGGTTACCCTCAGCAGGGATACGGAGCTCCTCCACCACAGGTAGGTGTCATGGGCGATTGGAGGTCGATGCCCAGGTTTCGTCAGGGTCTAGCGTAGGGAGGTAGTGATTGCTTCTGAGCAGAGTACTATCAGCTGTAGGGATGCTGGTGCCAGTATGCTAGTAATGGTGCTAGTGCTAGTAATAGTGCGCTAGTCCGTTGGTAGGCTAGCACTATGGTGTGCTGGTGCTGGTGCTGGTGCTGGTGTGCTGATACCGTCTACGCTCTGCGCTTTACGCTTCACGCTCTCCGTCTAGGCAGGTACCACTATTCTGCCCTTTGTTGCTTGTTTCTGATTCTAACTAGCCCGTCTACATTCAGCAGCAACAACCTCGTCGTGACGACGATGGATGCTGTTGTGGACTGTGCGCAGGTCTGGCCTGCTGCTTGTGTCTTGACTGCTTGTTTTAATGTATAATGTAGATAAGACAGTACGATAGACGATGCCGACTAGTTGAGTGCCCGCAGTAATCAACTGGATACAGTTAACGCGAGCATTTACAGAGTGTAACGCGAACACCCTAAATTGGAACTAGCAGTCTGCCCATTGTAGCCACCTCTCAGTCTGGTAGTCTATTATGCCTTTACAGTACGAACACCAGCTCGAGTGTCTCGGAAAATCGAATCTCCTTCAGCATATCCTCGTCCTAGTCCGAATCCAATTCCAAGCCATACTGGGAATGCTCGTCGCTTAAAGAACAGCACTGATGCTACCACGCCTACTCCGAACCCGAGTCCGGTCTTTACCAGAGTATTTGAGATAACCACGTCCCACTAGTTAGCTCGGTCCCCGAACCGCGAATGGGCGCCAAAAGTGCCAAAAAACCCCAAAAAACCCCAAGAAACGCTCCAGAAAAACTCCGGCACCACTGTATCCATCCCAACCGCACTCACCTTATCATTGAGAAGACCCTCAGACGCGCTCGTGCTCGCGCTGGGCTTCTTGACTGCAACCTCAGACATGTTCACGCTTAGTCCAGTTGAAAAGTCTGATTGGATGTGATATTTCACCTCGGACAAATGTATGGTGGTAGGTACCGAACATGTACTGTAGTAGGAGCCTGCCGGCTGCCCGCCTTCCTCGCCTATGTACCTCCTCCCAGGAAAGTGCCAAGTTAGTATGGCCCGACACTAGAAGCCGTATGGTGAAATTTCACGACTGGAGCCGTGTGGGGCTCCACACTGAGGCCCAGCTACTGCACATCGCTAGACCTGACTGTACTGGCCCCTCCTCGCGCGGTGCCTACTGTTTCTAGTGCTGTCACTGCCTATTACTCTGCCGCGCTGCTACTGCTTGTGGCTGCTGTGCTGTTGCTTACGTGATTTCTACTCCTGAGCTCTTCCCGTTTATGCGTGCCTTCACTGTCGGAGTGTCAAAGTCCCGATTCACCGCCTTGACCCACCGATTCTTATTTACCCCGCTACTGTCAAGAAAGTTTGCCACTGAACCGTTTGCAAAATCTAAAATGGCCGTCCCTACTCCTCCGCAGCCGGCCCCAAGCTGGGAAATCACCGCCGACGAGATTCTGGCGCGCGCAAAGGCCCAGATCGAAACGTCTCGTAAGGTCGACGATGGCATCGCCGCCGAGCCAAACCCCACGTTTGAGACCGTCATTTTGAAGTATGTGCGCAACGAGGACACCGAGCAGGCCCAGACCTCCCCTCTGACCTTCTACCAGCGGGTTTCGGCAGATAAGGACCTGCGAGAGGCGTCGACAAAAGCCGAGCAGGAGCTCCAGACCTACTACATCGAGGCCGGCACTCGTAAGGACGTTTACGAGAAGGTCCGCCACGTGTGGGAGAACCTGCCCGCCGATTTGGACCCGGAATCAAAGCGGTTGGTCGAGAAGATTGAGCAGCGATATCGCCGCAACGGTCTGGCATTGCCTCAGAAGGAGCTTGATAAGGTCATTGAGCTGAGAAAGGAGCTGTCGACGACCACAATTGAGTTCTCAAAGAACTTGGATGCCGAAGATGGGTCCCTCCTGTTCACGCCGAAGGAATTGGAAGGCGTCCCTGAGCGGTTCCTCGAGCAGTACGAGAAGCAGGACGATGGCAAGCTCAAAATGACGTTCAAAATGCCCGATATCCAGCCCGTGCTGCAATACGCAAAGAACGGAGCGGTGCGCAAGCGCGCGTTTGTGGGGTTCGAGAACCGAACCGAAATCAACAAGGAATTGATCATCAAGGCTATCAAGCTGCGGGCCGAGATTGCAAACTTGCTCGGGTACAAAACCCATGCTGACTACGTGCTCGAGGAGCGAATGGCCAAGAACGCGGGCGCCGTCAACGATTTCCTCGTCAACCTGCGATCAAAACTTTCGGACAAGGGCCAGCAGGAAGTCGACAAGCTGCTCGCACTCAAGAATAAGGACCTCAAGTCGCGGGGTCTGCCTGAAGAGCCCAAGCTCTACTCTTGGGATACCCGTTTCTACGACAATCTGCTGCTCGAAACTGAGTACAAGGTTGACGACGAGAAGATCTCCCAATACTTCCCAGTCCAGCGAGCAATTTCCGGAATGCTCAACCTGTTTGAGAAGATCTTTTCGCTCCAATTCACCGAGGTTCCTAAAGACTCTGCCGAGCGCAAGGTCTGGCACGAAGACGTTCGTCAGTACTCGGTGTGGAAGACTGAGACCGGCTCTCCCGTGTTCCTTGGGTGGCTGTACCTCGATTTGCACCCTCGGCCAAACAAGTATTCCCACGCCGCCAATTTCACCCTCTCTAACGGATACTACGACCCTAAGGGCAACCGGGTGTACCCTGTGACGGCCCTAGTGTGCAATTTCACCAAGCCATCTGGGTCCAAGCCGTCGCTGTTGAAGCACAGCGAGGTCACTACCTTCTTCCATGAGCTCGGCCACGGAATCCACGACTTGGTCGGAGATGCAAAATACTCGCGATTCAATGGTAACAACGTCGACTGGGACTTTGTCGAGGCGCCGTCACAGATGCTCGAATTTTGGACCTGGAACAAGGCCCAGCTCAAAGAGCTGTCGGGCCACTACACTGATGAGTCTAAGAAACTCGACGATGAGCTAATTGAGTCGCTGGTCCGGGCCAAGCACGTCAATGGCGCTCTGTTTATGCTTCGTCAGCTTCATTTCGGCCTGTTCGACCAAACTTTGCACACTCAGTCGCCAGAGGGTGCGGACAAGATTGATGTGGTCAAGCTCTGGAACCAGATGCGACAGGATATTAGCCACGTCGACCAGGGTGACCAGCAGTCTGTTCATGGATACTCCTCGTTTGGCCATCTTATGGGCGGATACGATGCAGGGTACTACGGATACTTATGGTCGGAGGTGTTTGCTGCCGACATGTACTACACCAAGTTCAAGGCCGATCCTCTTGACCCTGTCTCTGGTATGGAGTACCGAACCAAGGTCATTGGCAAGGGGGGATCGCGAGACCAGTCTGAGAGTCTACGCGACTTCCTAGGCCGGGAGCCCAACAATGTTGCGTTTTTGGAGGAATTGGGCATCAATTAGGCATAGTGGTGAGATTCTATATACAATGCTATACAGAGCTAGACCAATACAACTGGGTAGTTCCAGTTGCAACTGTAGGTGTAGGTTTTCAGGTCTTTGGCTTGTCGCATCGTCGCCCGCCCGTTCTGTTCCGGCTATTTATCGTGTCGCTTGTACCTTCCCTTTAACTTAGCCGCGACCTCCCCCACAGTTTCATTTAAGACCCGACCGGGCTGGCAGTCCATAGCGACAAATTTCACGGCGATGTTCAGAATCAATGCTAGGTTGAGGGCCGCATTGCCCCCTAAAAGATGGCTAGTGAGGTATTCATCGACCCTTCCGTTGTCTGGCCTCCGAGTAGTCGACCTCACGCGGGTGCTGGCTGGTCCGTATTGCACCCAGCTGCTAGGGGATCTTGGTGCCGAGGTGATCAAGATAGAGCACCCAAAACGTGGGGATGACACTAGAGCGTGGGGTCCTCCGTTCGCAGAGGGAAAAGGACCGGAAGGAGGGAAGGAGAGCGCATACTTCCTCGGGGTAAACCGCAACAAGCACTCGGTAGGTCTTAACTTTCAGGACCCTCGCGGCCGCGAGTTGCTCCAGCAATTGGTTGAATCCGCCGACGTGCTAGTGGAAAATTACGTCCCAGGGACGCTGGCAAAATATGGACTGGATTATGCAACGCTGTCCCAGCGCAATCCAAGACTCATCTATACTTCTATCACTGGGTACGGTCAGACTGGGCCGTACAAGCATCGGCCTGGGTACGACGTCATGGTCGAGGCGGAATTTGGGCTGATGCACATTACGGGAGAGCCCGAGGGAAGCCCAGTCAAGGTTGGGGTCGCAATGACAGATCTCACTACGGGATTGTACGCAGCCACCTCAATTCTGGCGTCTCTCGTGCACCGGCAGAATTCGGGTAAGGGTCAGCATCTGGATCTTAGTCTGAGCGACTGTCAGACTGCGTCTCTAGCCAATATTGCGTCGAGCGTGCTCATCTCGGGAAAGCCTGATTCTGGGCGCCAGGGTACTGCGCACCCGTCAATTTGCCCATACCAGGCTTTTGACACCGCACAGGGCGGTAGTATCATGATTGGCGGTGGTAATGACAAGCTGTTCCAGTTGGTCTGCGATGCGCTGGGCAAGCCAGAGTGGAAAACCGATCCAAGGTTTGTTAGCAATGCCACCCGAGTAGAGCATCGCGACGTCCTGGTGCCGTGGATCACCGAGATCACTAAGACCAAAACGACCGAAGAGTGGATCGAGATCTTCAACAATCACTCATTCCCATTCGCACCAGTCAACGATGTCCAAACCACGCTTCAATTAGAGCATACCAAGGCCAGAAACATGGTCACCACTGTTGACCACCCAGCATGTGGGCCCATTCAATTGGTGAACACCCCTATGAAGTTCTCTGATTCACAGCCCACAATCCGCATGCCGCCACCAACACTTGGTCAGCACACTACTGAGGTGTTGACAAAGCTTTTGGAGCAAACCGAGGAGGACGTTGACAAGCTACGCACCGAGGGAGTTGTCGCGTGATGCATAAGACGGCAGCAGGTGCACTAAATTTATTGTATTGAGATAGATGTACTGTGTTGATGATAGGGAATGAATGCATTGCTTGTTAGTAAGAATAAGTTACAGTTTGTTAGGAAGTTCATCGTGGACAGACGATGCTGAAGACGATGCTGAAGACACCGACTCGTTTGAAGAAAAGAGGGAATTCTCGGCGTCAGTGTCGGAAGAAATGACTGATAATGGCCTAGTGGCGTCTCGCGAGTGCAGTCCAAAGTACCCGTCGCTGTCGATGGACCCGACCCGCACCGAATTGAACCCTGCTACTGATGCCAGTCCCACAAACTCCTTAGAGTCGGAGAAGACAGTAGTGGATGGGGCCTTGTGTTTGGACATTTCCAAAAAGTACGACATGTGGGTGCACACCTCGTCCTGTCGAGACATTCGCTGGCGGTATTGTTGCCAGGGCTTTGGCAGCCAATTGAGCTCGGCGGTTTTGGGCGATGAGCTAAGGGCAGGCGCCCCGACGGGTGACGACACGGACCGGTGTTGCTGCTGTCTTCGCATGAGCGCTGGGGCCGGAGCTGGCGATGACTGGAGGTCAATGCAGTTCTTAATGTTCCACATGCGTACAGTTCCGTCGCTGGAGCCAGTGATGAGCTCGTTAGAGTCATGGCCGGGCCAGTGGACCGCATTGACTCGGTCATTATGTCCCGACAAGGTCACTAGCGGGCCTCCCGCGCGTATGTCCCATACCTTTACTGTCATGTAGTCGTGGACAGCTGCGACCAGGTTTTCATCGATTGGAGACCACTTGACCTGGCTTACAAATGTGTCGTTATCGACTGGGGGGGACAATGCTGGCGAGTCTTTGACCCGGAGATCGGTAATTGACACTCCCTTTCGTCCACCGTATGCTAAGATGCCATCCCTCAAACTGCTGGGGTCGAGACTGACGGTGCCCCGGGACTTTTTCTTGAGCACTGGCTTGTCGGATCGCGCAGGGTCCCACAGAAAGATATGCTCATCAAACAGGGTCATGATTGAAGAGTCTGGGCAGCACGTCCAATTGCGACTTAAAATGTTAATGTTCTTCACTCTCAGGGACCTGGTGCCAACACTGTCGCCGCCGTGGATATGAATCTTATGGTCGTATCGCCGCAGAATCTCTGCAGGCTGGTTACTATAAGGCTCTGGCAGGAGAGTGAGGTGGGCCTTGCCGAGATTGTGTCCGGTCGCCAGCACATTACCGTACCCGCCTAGGGTCTGCATTGGGGATGCCCAGGCGATTGAGTGGATTCCAGGCAGTGTGACAGTCTGGTGATGGGTCAGCACGTTCTCCTCGGTGCCTGAATTCGAATCCGGGCTATCGAGTTCATAAATAAACAGATTGCATTCCTTCGATCCACTGGCCACTGCAATCAAAGGCTCAGTTTCATGGGTAGCTAAAGCGCTAAGGTACTCGTCGCTGTCGGGGATCTTCCAGTACGACGAAGATACCGTAGACGGTAATCGGTATTTCATTTTAGAATCCATCCCTGCAGAGAGAGCGTTCGGGATATGGCTCTTGAGCACTGTATATCAAGATATGAGGGCGTGGTTATACGGTAAAGACCGCAAGTGCTACTTAACCCAGTACAGCCACCAGCAATAAACTTCCTAGCAACCGTACAGCAACCGTAAACCCAACGCGAACTGCTGCTAGTCTAGAGGCGGCCCAAAGATAGTCTTCTGTCGTAGTCTCAGATCGCAGCCGGTCAAAACAACGTCGTTTAAGGTTCCTAAACTCAAATCGCTATCACAGTTATATAATCATCCCGCCCATGGGCTGTCCATCTTTATATCTACTGGCTTCGTCACCACAATCGCCTTCACCACCGATCACCACTCAGCTTTCCCATCACCAGCCATCTCTTTAGACGACAAAGGCATCTGACGTCCATTATGAACCCACCCTGTGCGGCGTATGCGGGATGCCGATCAATCTCGACCGAATTTTTCTGCAGTTGCTCTCAGCCGTGCACCCTATGAGGGCGAGGACGAGCCAGTCGCCGGGATTAATGTTACTCCGAGGACGGTGGTTCCTAGAGGGGCAACCTGAGCTTGAGCCACCGGAAGGGAATTGGCAGGTGTCAATTGAGCCAACGGTGAGGGCAGCAAGGGGAGACCAAGGCACGACGTTATCGAGACGGTCAATCGAGAGGGGCGCGGGCAAAAAATTATGGGCGCGCCGTAGTCGGGTATACCGGTTGCCGGTTCTTTGTCAGGAGCTCACCTAGGACAGGTCGGTGTCAATCAAGAAGGGCTGTACCAATTGGGGCCGGCGCCTTGATGGTCGGCATTCAATTCATTTGCCGTCTAGCCGCGGCCTGCAGGGCAATGCCGATTCAATGCCAGTGCGGAGGGCGAGCCGAGACGAACGGTGGAGTGGGTGGGAGGGCCAACCCTAACCCACGGCGTCGCTGGCTGGGTCGGCGACACGTTTGGAGTTTGGGGTTCGGTGTAGGTGCGTGACCGGCTCGCTAATCGCGCTAATCAGGCCTCAATTGGCCGAGCCTTGACTATCTTCACATCGTTGATAGGCCGGTCAGCATTGTCTCCCGTTGTTTTGGTCTCAACTCTGCCAATCCTCTGTAGGGTCCCCATGCCGCTGCTGACGCGTCCAAAAATCGTATGCTTGCCGTCCAGCCACGGAGTCGGGGCCAACGTCAGGAAGAACTGAGATCCGTTTGTGTTTGGGCCAGAGTTGGCCATTGACAAGATGCCAGCGCCAGTGTGGCGGAGATCGGGGCTGATTTCGTCCTCAAACGTCGGTCCATAAATAGAATCGCCTCCAAAACCAGACCCAGACGGATCCCCTCCCTGCGCCATGAAGTTTGGAATCACCCGGTGGAAAATGGTGCCGTCATAGTATCCTCGCTTAGCCAGTTGGGTAAAATTCTCACAGGTCTTTGGCGCGTGGTCAGGGTACAGTTCGACCACCAGCTCGCCGAGCGAAGTTTCAATTCTTACCGACATTGAAGGGCAGTAGCAGTAGACAATTGAGAGTAGACAAGTGTTCGATCTCTGTGGAGTAATCTCAGATATTCAACGACACAAGCCACACGGTTGGCGTCCATAAAATTCCAAATTCCTCACAAACTGTCTTTGCCTAATGCCGCCATAAAACCTCCTAACCGCCGGCAATTCTCTGGGACAAACTCAAACAAGTAAAACTACTCACAAATTGATTGAAAGGCATGTATTGCTATATACCAATCCAGAAGGAAAATGATTTTATTCACGAATGCTTGCGCAAACAGTGTGGGACTCAACAAAATAATAGCCACTAAAAACCTCCCGCTACTTCCTAGAAACACCATAGAAAACAAACCCATTGACAGCCGAACAGAGGAAAAGACCAGGGAAAGGTGTGACGGATGTGACGTCAGATAAAACTGTTCGAAGAGAAACTACCCCAAGCGACTCGAGCAGCGAGAAAAAATTCAGGTAGCGATGCCAAAGGCAAGCGAAACTGCTCTAGAGAAATGCTAGCCTTCACAGACCCGGGCAGCGAAACAAAGGCCCAGCTGGCAAAATGCGGATAACGCGAGAAACTACCGTCGAGAATCTAACCCCTTATAGAGACCCGACAGCGCAGGGTCAGGGTTCGGCGCGGCACGTCAGGCCGATTTAGATGCTGTCGGAATTGGCTGAGGGACTACACAAGTCCTACTCCGGAGATACTCACGAGCCGTGTGGCTCGGAAGGCACACCCCAACACATGCCTTCTTACACTTAACACGGCACTTGCAAACGTACACTGGGCACTTACTCCAGGCACTTACCAACCTATTCCGGCCAAGGGGTGTGCGAAGAACCAGAAATTTTGGGAGCGGGACACCCTGCAGCCCTGTTTCATAAAAGGGAACTTTAAGGATGAGGGAACAACCTCAAGTTTGGGGGAAGTGCACGTAGAATTGGCTCTGAATAGACAATAAGCAGTGTATGGGCATGTATGGGCATGTAGGGCACGTATGGAAGCTGAAACTCCATTTACAGTTCTGCCTGTGACGTTTGATCGTATGTCGCTGCTTACAGCTTGATTAGGGCATCAGTATTGGCTGACTTCTGAGATGCAGGGGCAGTGGTAATCTAAGACACTCATCATCGATTTCGGCACCGAAATGAGGCACTAATGAGCAAAGGGGCCAGCGGTAGGCTCAAGGTTGCAATTCACAGAATATAACTGCCTGATCATAGGTCAGAATCACAAGTAATACAAGTTCAGCTTAGGTGTCGGGTCAAGACTCTATAGTGCGATGTAGTCTAGTACGACTGTAGTCTATCTAAACAGTCATTGACTGTTCAAGAATCTTTCGGAGCGACTCTCGGACGACGCCATCATCAGAGTGGTGCACGGAGGGCGCGAGGTTCAATACTCGTCGTTGGGGCAATGCTCCCTCTACCAATCCGTCGAGGTCCGAGTCTTTGAATCCAAGGCTGGAAATGCCCCGAGGCTGGTCGCCGAGCTTATTGTACAGGAAGTCATTGAGGGCCTCGGCAAGGACCTCTCCCGCAGACTCCGCTTTCACATTGGAGGTATCGACGCCGAAGATTCGGGCCGCCTCCAAGTGACGGTCCGGGTTTGATGGGGCGGTGAATTTGAATACGGCAGGGGCAGTGATTGCGACTGACACTCCGTGGGGGACAATTGGGTGGCCCACATCATAGTCGTAATGAGCATATCCCGGGTTCTGACTTGAAATTGGGTACGAAAGGCCGTGGCAGAGGTGGACGCCGGCGTTTCCAAACCCGACCCCAGCTAGAGTGGCGGCGAGAAGCATGTTCTCCTGGGCCTCGTGGTCTTCTGGGTCCTTGACCGACCGCGGTAGGTACTTTACTACCATGCGCAGCGCTGCGGTCGAGAAAATGTCCGAAATTGGGTTAGCCCCTTGGTATGCTGGGCGGAGCTTGGGGTCTGACGGACGGGGGGTTCGTTCGTTATAGGGGATGGCGGTGTATGACTCCAGCGAATGGCACAGCACGTCGAGTCCAGACGAAGACTTGACCGACGCAGGCATTGACCGGGTATTGAGCGGGTCGACAATTCCGAGGGTCGGCTTGAGCATTCGTGACGCGATTCCGGTCTTGGAGCTGTGCTTTGTGGATCGGGTGAGGTCGAAAATGGCAGTTCCGGTAGTCTCGGACCCGGTACCAGCAGTGGTCGGCACTGCAATTAGAGGCTTGAGCTTTCGCTCGATTGGCAGGCCCTTTCCTACTGGTGCATTGACAAAATCCATTAGTGGAGCGTCGGGGTACGCCTGGAACAGGTTTGCAATTTTGGCGTAGTCAATAACGGATCCTCCTCCCACAGCCAAGTAGGCCTGGGGGTTCTTTTGCCGGGCCCATGCAATTGCCTCTTCTACGCCGTAGTCCTTGGGCTCTACAATAACGTCAGAGTACACATCGTACTTGACTCCTTGGGCCTCAAGCGCTGCGATTGCGACCTTGACTGGCTCCAGGTGTAGGAGCTTGGGGTCTGTGAACACTGCGACTCGGTCAATGCCCATGTTTTTGAAGTCCATTCCTACTTCCTGGGTGACTCCAGACCCATAGCGAATGTTAGAGGCCGCCATTTCAAATGCATAGTCGGTCGAGTTGGCGTTGATCTTGCCAGAGTAGGCGCGGTCTTTGAGAATGCGAGAGCTTTGAAACACGTCTGCTAGCGACGAGGCCTTTGAAGTACACGCATGGCACGGGCACGCGGAAGGGTGTTGCTGAACATGGCGGAGCAATCCCAGAGCACGCTGCTTGTTGGAAAGTATCTGACGAACCGACATTCTTGGTATAGTATCCCAGATCAGAGTTGACGAAGTGTTGGCTTTATACCGGAAATTTCAAATCTCCGTACCCCACATCAGGCCCCGACTTCGGCAAGGCTTGCTCCGAGGATTGGATCGTCGGGTCGGTTATATAGACGCCATACTAAGATGCGGGGGAACATAAAGCCGCGAATCGTGGAGTAAAGAATACGCGCGACCGGGGAAACCTCGGTCGGGGTATATGGAGAGCTTTTTGGTATTGAAATGGACTTGGGCGTGGAATTGGGTCCTTGGTGGTCTTATAAATGTAATTTGTCCATGTGGTACGGGTGTGATTGGCTATATGAACGTGCTGCCGAGTGCCGAGGCCGCACTGTCGTCGCTCTCCCACGTCCACCACCACAGGTCCAGGAGCAGTAGAGTAGAAGACCTAGCAGCGAAAGGAGCTACTGGACTTTGGACTTTGAGCTCTGGACTATTTGTTTACAATGGCATAGCGATAGTGACATAATACAATGGCACAATGGCGGAGAAAGTCAGACTACTCTATACAATTCATGTCAACTGGCCGCCTGAAATACTCAGATCACAATTCATGGCTGTTGGCCGTCTGAAATACTCGGATCAGTGCCAGTAAATGCATTGTAGCCGCCGTACTCTTTGACTTACTCTACCGGTTTGATACAATTCACGCGCCGCCACAATTCTATAGTGCAAACTATCCTACCACAGACCATATCTGCGTACTGTCACCATACTACAATGAATACCCTGTCTGTGTATTGTCGCCATACTACAATGAATACCCTGTGATACTCTGTGACAATACCCAGCACTTGGCAGTACTGCCATCTACCTATGCACCCCTGGTTTGTCGAATGCCGGCGCGGTGGCTGAGGCAGGGCTTAGCTCCCCGATGCCTGGCCACAGCCCGCCTCAAGTGCGTTTAGTGGGCAGTCTGCACACATTTACTAGTGCACTGCCACTGCGGCCTCCGCCCCCCACCAAACACTGTTGACACTGTATTATTGGTCGAATACGAGCATTTCACTTCAAGTCGATCCTCTCTTAGCGCTCTCGACTCTCTGTCCACAGAATTCCATATCCCTTTTTTTCCTACTTTGTTACCTTTGTGCCCTTCCTGCAGGCTCACCGACCTCCGACCTCGCCCTAGCTGGGATATTTATTGCTCATGAGCCGCCCACTGGTTGTGGTGATCAGCCCTACCCCACGCACCTGGCTGCATGGAGAAAGCACCCGGGATCAACCCTGAACTTATAAGCTTCGAGGACCAATTTGGCTTTGATAAACTACGAACATGTCTTCAAGGACGTCGCACAAAAAGTCCCGGAATGGATGCCTACACTGTAAGAGGCTTCGGGTGAAGTGCGACGAGACAAAGCCCAGCTGCTTGTACTGCGTGCGCAATGATAGGGTGTGCGAATATGTAAACACAGATCTGTGGATGCCACTAGCAAAAAGGAGACGAGTCAGACGAGAACTGTCGACCAAGCCCGTCAACACGGAAGTGGATGTGGAAGTGGACAACTTGTCGGAGCTGCCGAGCCTTATATCAAGTGCTGCTGATGCTGGTCCAAGCACTACGACGACGGCCACAACCGAAACCGAGGGGTCGAGTCTGTTTCCTCCTATTAACGTGAGCGATCATGCCGTTTGCGTCTGCCTGTCGCCCTCGGCTTGTACTTGCGACTTCGTGCGCGCATTGACGTCTAAAGGGGAATCGAAGGGGCTCAGTGCGACCGATAGTGGATTTTCAAGCGGGATCCATTCCCTAATGCCAGTATACACCCCCCCTGACAGCCTGGCATCGTCTAGTTCCAGTTCCAGCTCCGGTTCCTCGTTAAGCTCTTGCACGCCTTCATCCTTGTCTTCGTCGTCGACATCCCCAGGTGCCGAAGTCGACGATGAGCTGAGAACAAGCGATTATAACAAAGGAGAAGGACTCGAATCGTCAGCGGTGGCATCGAGTAGTCAATCTGTGTCAGCAATGAGTTATATGGTAGACCGGTACATGACCATGAGTCAATTCCCAAATCTGTCCCAACGAGATATCCAAGCGCTGGACTTCTTTTGGTACCGAGGCAGCGTCACCTGTGCATTGGGAGACCTGGATAGAGCTAATGTGTTGAGGTCGATCGGCATCCAGGTAGCATCGCAGTCGGAGGGGGTGTTGTCGGCTATGCTTGCGTTTTCTCATTCGCTGCTGGATATCAACAATGCTGATATGGTCAAAGGATTGGGGGATTATGGCACTCAATGGCTGTGCAAGGCGATTCGCCAGCAACGCGCCAAGATCGCTAGCCATCTTCTCGACAAGGAGGCCCTTCCCGAGCTATTACTAACATCTGAGCTACTATCAGCTACCTCGTTTCTTGACCCATTGCTACCACTAATTTCGTTTTCTGGAGGAGCTGATATCATTGGCCTTGCGCAAGGCGAGGGAGTCATTTGCACCGCTCATATGGACCATATCCAGAGTTCGCAACTCCGAGTATTCGTTGAAGGCCACGTAGACCCGAAGCCCCTCATTGTGGGTGAAGGCGCCCCCGACTTAAAGTTCATCCTATACCTGTGGGAGGTGTTCAATGAGATGCGAAACGAGGGCCGGTTCTCGTCTCGGGAGATTGAGCTGTACTCGCGGGCTCTCACAGACCTTGCTGAGGTGTACGACACGGCATTCAAAAAGGTGACGTATCTGCCGATTTTGGTATCAATTCTGTCCACGACCGACCAGTTCATTTTAGAAGTGCGCCAGGCACGACCATTTGCAATGCTAATTATGTTGTTCTTATCGGCGACTATCCGAGGACCGCTGTTTTCTGCTCGACCACGGTTGTATCATAAGTGGGAGGTGAATATGAATCAGGCGTATTCGAGGCTGCCGAAATATCTGCGGCCAGCTGGACAAATTGCGTGGAAATACGCCAGGCGAGAGGTGTTTGTGGATGACTGGGCTGCGCTGAAGGATCTCAGTCTGAGAACGCTTCGAAAGATGATGGACGACTCTCGCGATCACAGCAAACGAATGCAGGAAGTATTAGCGCAAATGGCTCGATCCCCGGAAACTCCCCTTATGATAACGCCTGACGAAGACAGAATATTTGATAGCGAGCTAGCGGAAGGGGTCGAAAAGCAGTTTGAGACAATTGAGCGGATACTCCCTGTTTCCGATTGAAGTCCCGTTAATGGCCATTACCCCAATGGCACACAACTAACATCTAACGCCCTACCTTCGCCAAGCACGGCGACCGTATAAGGGCTAAGTAGCACTAACCGTATATTTGTATACAACATTGGCGTAATTGGCCAGCTAGCCTGTACGCCTACCTCCTACACAAGTGCACTTCGGCAGGTGTTTTCCGGTGTCAATTCTGACACAATCTCAACCCCAGTCTCAATCTCACTATCAACCTCACTATCAACCTCACTCTCAATCTCCGTCTCGACATCACCAGCGCCTCCACCCACTTGGTTAGTCTCCTCGGTCATATCACCTCGTCATATCGCCTCGTCATATCGCCGACACTGCCACTGACGATCCACAATCAGCACTGCCATTCGATCCACGATCACTACGCCGCATACATAGACCCCATGAACGATTGGCAGCACGTGGGGGCATAAATTGTCACCATCTGACAACCCCCCGTCCGGCAACCCAATCTCCGACGTCTCAGGGTCCGGCCTGTATACGGATCATTGTAGGGCTAGCAACCCATTGGTCATTCGTCGCCATCGTACCCTCACCAGCAAGCTCCCCAGCTGTCCCAGCCTACCTGCGCGTCAAGTGGCTAACCGCCGATCCGAATATTATGCAAGGCCATTGCACGGCTGCGCGGCAAAAAGGGCCCTGATACATGCCCGATGCAGATATTAGCGCTGCCGATCCGTTTAATTGGGTAGTCTCGGGACGGCTGTGCAGCCAAAATCCGCCTCATCGCACGCTGTCCCCCCGCCGTTTTCCCTCCTTGGCGCGTTAGCTCAGAATAAGAGTGTGGTTGTGGCCAAAGAATGGTTGTCAACTGATGGGCAGATCGCACCGAAGTTGGGGGTGGGTCGCAGAACAAGCAAAGAAAGCGGTTGACGTGAAGTTGGTATCGGCGACAAGTATATAAAGAGAGTGAACTAGCCCGTTCAGACAACACAATCAAACAGTTTAGGTAATCACAAGGTCTATTTCGAATACAGGCTCACGCTCATAGTGGTCGAAGATGGGTTTTAGTAATGTCAACGCTGGGGCCGCTGCCACCACCTTTTTCGCTCTATATACTATCTACTTGGCAGTATCGATATACGCCCTGACAGTGAGAGGATGGAAGTCGCGGTATACGTTCCTGTTTTTCTTCGCGTTGCTGCGATTTGGAGCGCAGCTCTGTGGAATGGTGTTTGCAATCAAGGGATACACTGCCGTCAACTGGCTGGTTGCGTACCTGGTGTTGGGAGCTGAAGGGTATTTCACTTTGATCCTGGGATCCTTCCTGTCGTTGGTATACGCAGAGGTAGCGATCCGCGGCAGCTCCCGGGCCCGTCCCACCAAGGCGGAGCTTGAGGAATTGTCAGGCGGTGACAAGTGGAAGATCACTCGGATTCGGCTCACATGCCCTGCGTCGCTGTTCCACTGGACTCTTATTCCCGCCAACGCGTTTATCATTGCAGGAGGTTCAATGCTGACTGGTGTTAGCGCTAACCCTGATCAGGCCGGGTCGGTTGCTGATAAGATTAGGACGTCCAAGGTTCTGCGGACAGTTGGGCAGGCAGTGTTCTTGGCCGACACTATTATCATGGGCACTTACGCCGTGTTCTTGCTCACCCGACGAAAGGTCCGATCGCCAATTGTGCACCTTGTGCTCATTGGATTCCCGTTCTTGGTTGTGCGGGGTATCTACGGTATCCTGGCGCCATATGTGGCCATTTTCAACTACTTTGACTTCAAGAATTACGGAGAGCACGGGTTGCAGGCAGGGTTTGTTGCCGCAGAGTACCTGATGGCTACTTCCATGGAGTTTGTGGTGGCATGTTTGCTTATGAGCACTCTATTTTACTACCGCGAAGACAATACTGACAAAATTGCGTTTGAGAACACTAAAGTTCTCAACCAGGAGTCTCAAGATTCCAAGCACTTGAGCGCTGAGTCGGCCACCGAGACGAACCAAGTCTAAGTTTAGGCTTGGACCTAAGGCTCACTCAACCTCGGCACCTCGAATTGTCGGCTCCTCATTCATAGCGTCCCTAATTGCTAATGGTATAGTGTACTTGCCGTGTGAATAACATTTATATTGTTTATTGAGATTCCTGGGCGGTCGTGGCTTTCGAAATATTCCACTATTCCACTGCTTTTTTAATTTTTTTGCAATTTTCATTTATTCTAGACTATTTTATATTCTCATCTCAACTATTTCTTCCAACTGCTTTCTCTCCAATTACAGCTAATGCATGCGCATGTATGCATCCAATTTATTGTGCACACAATAAGCTATCTCGGCCACCCGATCAGTACCAATCAGTACAACCCGAGCAATACCGCATTGACTTGAACCAGAGCCAGTTTATCCCCATACACTTATCACCCTGCCTCTACTCCTAACTCTCTTAACCTTTCCCCTCCCATTTCCTCTCCCATTTCCTCTCCCATTTCCCCTCCCATTTCCTCCCTCCTTTTCTCTAGCCTCCTGCAGTGCCACTGCGTACTGCCACTGCCGCTAGCAGCCCCAACTGGGTACAACGTGGGGTACCGCAGCCAACCACAGTCACCCAGACTGCAGCATCACCCTACCAGTACATTTTTGAACGAGAATTAAAGGCTACGACAGACCCAGTTTTGTACCCAATCCCACAACCAGCACAAGCTTCTTTCCCGTACTCTTCGCTCTACCGCGTCTACCCTCCACTTGTGCGATCCGGTATCCCTCCCGTCCTTCTTCACCACCGCTACTTCGTCTTGCTCAATCAGGTCATCACGCGTGTTTGACGGTTGGGACCCAGTCTCTGTCCCAACGGAGAAAAAAATCCGCCAGGCTAAAAAAAAGGACAGTACTGGAGATTATTAACCCCAAGTAGCGATAATCCCTTTCTTGCTACATTACGGCAACGAAGAGGTTTGCTAACCGTGCTGACAACGAGCCGACAGCACCAGTGGTGTGGTTAATTTTTTGCTAGTTCTCTACCACTCCCACTTTTTTTCCTTTTGCGCCTAATTTTTTTTGGCCTCTTGAGCCCTTTTTTTTCCGATTTCTCTGTCAAGTGTCTACTTTCTCTAGACTCGATTTGATCTAATTATGGCTGAACCTATCAAGAACCGACGAGTCAACGATCTGGCCAATGCGCCTACCCCCCAGAACACCCCTGCTACCGCAGCATCCTCCTTTGCCGGACGCGTTCAACCGTCTGTCGCCACCATCAAGGAGGAGGATGGCATTCCAGGTGGCCTCGCCAATAACCCAGCTTTGCTGTCAATGATCCAAGGAAAGCTCGGAACGCTGGTGGGCCGTCCTTCTGGGTACATAGATTCGCTGCCAAAGGCAGTCCGGGATCGAGTCACTGGGCTCAAGGGAGTCCAGGGCGAGCACACCAAATTGGAGGCTCAGTTCCAGGAGGAACTGCTTGCGTTGGAAAAGAAGTATTTTGCAAAGTATGCGCCTTTGTACCAGCGAAGAGCTGAAATCATCTCTGGAAAGGTCGAGCCTACTGAGGATGAGCTTGAGGCGGGTCGGGCTGCCGAGGAAGATGAAGAAGATGACGAGGACGCTGAGGACGAGGAAGGCGGATCAAAGAAGAAGCAAGTCGAGGACGAGGACGAGGACGACGAGGATGCTGAGCCTGTCAAGGGAATCCCTGAATTCTGGCTCACTGCCCTCAAGAACCTGGTTGCGGTTGCTGAGACCATCACTGAGCGGGACGAGGAGGCACTTGCACACTTGACTGATGTGCGAATGCGGTATCTGGAACGACCGGGATTCGCGCTGGACTTCGAATTTTCTTCAAACGAGTTTTTCTCCAACAAGATCCTGACCAAGACCTACTACTACCAGGAGGAGACTGGATACGGGGGCGATTTCATCTACGACCATGCTGAGGGAGACGACATCACCTGGAAATCTGCCCAGCAGAACCTCACTGTGCGAATTGAGACTCGAAAGCAACGAAACAAGCATACCGGTGCCACTAGAACTGTGGAGAAGACCATCCCTGCTGAGTCTTTCTTTAGCTTCTTTTCTCCTCCCGCTGCCCCCTCTGGCGAGGACGACGAAGAGGCCGAAGAAGACATTCCCGAGGATTTGGAAGAGCGACTGGAGATTGACTACCAGCTTGGTGAGGAAATCAAGGAAAAGCTAATTCCTCGAGCTGTTGATTGGTACACTGGAGAGGCGCTTGAATATGAAGATTTGGACGACTATGATGAGAATGAGTTTGAGGACGAAGAATTCGATGAGGAGGAGGAGTCGGACGAAGACGATGATGAAGAGGGCGAAGAGTCTGAAGATAAGAAGAAGGCTGATCCTCAAGAATGTAAGCAGTCGTGATTGGAGCCGAGCGCGCGTGATTTATTGTATTCATGTAGTTGAATTGGAACAACCAACAACCTGAGGCAAGTGGGTGGGTGTGGGCCGCAAGCAGATTACGGGGTTGTCTAGGAATAAGAATGGCAGGCTGGATTTTTCGTGGCGTTGCAAAGCAGAAAGGCTCTATTTGCAACTCTCTAGATACGCTCAGTCTGCGATTGCAGTGGTCGGGTGAGGCGCCCGCTAATGCAATTCTTCAATAGGCTCCACCTGCTGTAATACTGGCGGTACACTTCACCCGCAATTGCAATCCTGACGATACGATACGTTCAATCTGCAATTGTAGTACTGACAATACGTCGCCCACAATTGCGACCGTCGGGTCAGGCTCTGCAATTCTGATACTGGCCTAATCCTCTGAATTGCGGCCCAAGCATGCAACCACCTCTACTACCTACAATTCTACCTTCATCCACGTAGGGCCGTAAGCTTGCAATCTGCTACTAACCGGCGCAACTGATCTACACTGCCCTCTATCTCGACCTTCTCTGCTGTGCCATCCCCCCACGACCATTGAATGACCCTACTCCGGGCCCATCCCGCGTCTACTCTCTACTCTCCCGGCCATTTAGCCGGGGCTCTGTAACTGGAGTAGCGCAACGTCGCCGGCCATTCGCCTATCGCCTGCTGCCGGCCAGACCCGACCAAAGTCCGCGGATCGGCTACTCTCCAACCAGCTGCCGATTCGCGGATCGCCTCTCCAACCAGGTTCGTTCCAATTAGTAACCGGAACTGTCAACCCGTCTAGTCGTCCTGCACTGTCGCCTACCCAGCTTACAGGGGCTCACAGTGCTGGGCCGACCGTTTTGGCAGTGAAAATTTTTTGCTGCGGACGCGGGCGGGAACCGGCACTCAAAGCGGATAAGATCGCTGGCCCAGGCAGTGGAGGGCGAAGTCCAACAAGCTGAGAGACGGGAAGTTGACTGACGGGATGACGACGCAATCTGGGTAATGAGGGCCAATGGATGCTGAGAACAGGGCCAATGAAAATATGCCAGTTTGGGTTAGTGGAATATTAGAAATGTAGGCATTTCCGTAGAACCGAACCATCCCAAATTAAGGGGGTTGTTCTGGTCCCAGAACGGCGGTGCCTCAGGGGCGGGAGGAGGCACTATGGCGACATGCTGTGGCACCAGTTGAGATAGGTTGACTCAAGAAGGGCCGTCTGGCGACAACTCCGCGGTACACCACATCCCACGCCAGAACAAGAGAATCTTGGATGTTTCAATGCAATAGGCTGAATCGGTGGCTGTGTGGGGTGGCAATGGTGGCAACCTGGTGAAAGTGGCATTACTGCCGAGGGAGTGTGCGTGCTAGAGACGCAGGTATTGATGCGTTGTCACATTATACCTTCCTATACCCTGACCAAATAGTGACAATTGTCTGTATCTTGGTAGAAACCGAGGCTTCCAAGCCAATCAATTCAATAGCACCGTGCATCTAGAGCGGCGAGCCGGTTCGGGGGCTGCTGCCATTTGCCAAATACGTTTCGTGGAGCTTGGAAATGGACAACTGGACACTGAAAGCTGGTTCCAAAGGGAGCAGAGTTGCGCAGCAATTGGGCACACAGTGGCACACAGTGGTAGTATACACAGCAATCAAATCTCAGATCCATTGCCATTGCCATGGCTCCACAGATCCACGGAACTGATAATCCACCTTCAAACCCGTGCTATTCACATGATAGAGTGCAAGGTGTCTGTGACTGCGAAGTAGACAGCCTGTACACCGAGCAAAGAGCTTTTGGGAGCAGTGAGTCGGTGTCTCTGCTGATGACAATCACACCCTTACAATTCAGGGTAATTATTGTCTAATCAAGTCTCAGACCTACTCACTGACTGCCGTTGGCTCGGCCTGTAACATGTTACATTGCACCGACATACAGACTGCATCCAAGACAACGCACCGTTGCAGGCCCCGCTACCAGAAGCAGTTCTTCTGCCAGAATATGCAACGGTGCTCAACGCAATCCCCCATCTAGTCGAGTCCACAATTGTTCCGTGGCAGTGTTAGGTGGCAATGTCGAGCCGTCACTCAATCAGAGACTGAACCAAAATCTGGGCCACAAATCATGGAATCAGTGGCGCCAGTGGTGTCAGAGCTTAGTCGCCAGAAACGATAATTTCTCCGGATTGGTCTCATTGAGCATATAATTATCAACGGCCCCCGGTAGCCTCCGCCGCCGCCGCCTCGGACCCAGATAATGCGGAACCCTCGTGAGAGCCTGTACTTGGGCCACCTCCGAGTGCAGAAATCAGCACCCGCCCCGAATGAGGCAACATGCGAGCTCACAGATCTGCCGGCATATGTAAACAATCGCATTCATCTTGACCAGGCAAACAAAGGTTTACCAACACCATAGCCAGACCACGAGCAGCCTCAGATGGCAATCAATTCCCGCCCATCCAATATGACGTTCATAGCCGGTGCGTAGCGTGAGTATCTTAAAAAAAAATCCTTGCCCCTGGATCCAGACACCCCCAGCATTTCCTCTTCCTTGGGACATTAGACTCCGGTCTTTCGGTATTAAGCTTTTTGCGGGATCACCCCGAAAATTCCCTATTTGAACTGACGAGGTGCCGAATCTGTACTATGTGCCTGATACAGTACGAGACATTCCCAAACGGGATGCATGCATGGCTGGTACATATCCGCATATGGGCACCCACCAGCAACAACGGGCCAAGTCCCGAGATTGAAATCGACAAAAGTAGCGGTGTCTCAGATACATGTCTCACACCTGTTTGACGACGAAAAAGTCCGAGCGCAAAACTGTGACCCAACCGTGAGAAGACGGTGGGTGGAATCGGCATATAAAACGGACACCCATCGCACCATGCATCGGTAGTGATCCGACTCAATTCGACCGTTGAAAATAACAAACCCACGCGGACTCCGCATTGTCAATCCCTTACAGATATTTTTCAACCTTTCACTCCCTTCGAGATGTTCACTAAGTCGATTGTGATGGCCATTGCCGCCATTGGCGCTAAAGCCGCCTCTCACCACCACCACGAGCAGGCCCAGACTGTTTCTCTGCAGGCCCGAGATGGAGGCTCCTGCTCGTTTCCCGAAAATGAGGGACTGGTTCCCGTCACCCCCAATGACTCTAACGCTGGATTCGCAATGTCTCCCGATCAGACTTGCTCGTCGGGCTCATGGTGCCCTTACGCCTGCCCCGCGGGCATGGTGTCTGTGCAGTGGGATCCTTCGGTTACTTCTTACACCTACCCCGGATCAATGCACGGAGGCTTGTTCTGCCAGAACGGTGACTTGCAGAAGCCCTTCCCTGACCGACCTTACTGTGTCAACGGAACCGGCTCGGTGTCGGTCAAGAACGACATTAACCAGGACGTTGCCTTCTGTCAGACTGTGCTGCCTGGTAACGAGGCCATGCTCATCCCCACCACTGTCAAGGGCTCGTCTAGTGAGGTCATTGCTGTCCCCAATGCCAGCTACTGGGCCTCCACTGCCGCTCACTACTACATCAACCCTCCTGGAGTGTCGGCCGATGATGGATGCGTCTGGGGAACCGACAGCGAGGCCGTCGGAAACTGGGCTCCTTACGTTGCCGGTGCCAATGCTGACGACAGTGGCAAGACCTACGTGAAGATTGGCTGGAATCCAATCTACCTCAGCTCCAAGTTCGCCAACGAGAAGCCCAACTTCGGGGTCAAGGTCACTTGTGACGACGGCGACTGCAACGGCACTCCCTGTGGAATTGACCCTTCGCAGGGCTCTGTCAACTCGGTGCAGTCCTCCGACGGTGCTGATGGTGCTGGCGACGGCGCTTTCTGTGTCGTCACTGTCAACGCCGGAAAGAAGGCCCAGATTGAGGTGTTCTCGGTCGACACTGGATCTGACTTGAACCCCAACGCCAAGCGAGACTTGGAGGCTGCCGGCTCTGCTGCCCCCACCTTCCCTGTGTCCACGGTGCCCAACCTTTACAACGCACCCCGAACCGCCCTTTACGCTAAGGCTGCCGAGCCTCAGACCACTGAGTCGTCTAGCTCTGACAATGCTGCCGCTACCATCAGCTCCATCCAGGCCTGGTCTACCCAGACTGTGTCTGTTGCTGGCGCTCGACCCACTGTGCTCGCTGCTGCTGCCAATGGCACCAACGCTACCACTGCGGGCAACGGTTCCACCGGCACCAACGGCACTGCTGGCAATGCCACTGCCACCTTTTCTCCTTCCCAGGTTAACGGGGCTTCGCTCACTGGAGTGTCGGTCTCTGTTGCCGCCATTGCTGCTTTGGCTCTCGTGCTGTAAGCGCAATGGGTTTTACGACTTTATGAAATTATGTAGGTAGGGATAGACGATAGAGAATACCATGACATTTTAGACATTATCCCGCCAAAGCCAGTCGGCACATTGTGGGGCACAGTCGCTTCAAAGTCAAATCATAGGTCGACTGTGATATCTTCCTGGGATTGTAGATGCAACTTCTGAATTGCTAATGTGCGGATTGACCCGTTTTTATGCCTGTGCTAACTATAGATGTCACGAGTGGGATGCAAGGGGGGCGCAAGAGGCGTGACAAAGTGCATTGACCGGCGGCGGGCAGACGGAGACAGCGCCAATCAACAGATTCATGCTCTTTTGGTGTGTCAACGAGCTAGACTCAGGATAGGGCACAACTGACAGTCGTTTGGTACGTGCGGTTGGGCAGTTTAGGCTAATTTGAGTTGGAGACTGTTAAAGTGAGACACTACTGCAGCGACTGCAGTGAGTGAGACATACCGTTATTGCAATTACGGCTGGGGCCACTGTTGTAAGGTGCCATTGAGGGGCATTAAAGCACCGAAGGTGGAGAAAGCTGATCAAGCGATTCGAGGCGCTCGTTAGGGTCCATGGCACCAAGCGCGCCGTTACCATTCCGCCCCGTGCAGCCGTGACCTACAGCCTTCTCTCTACCTCCCCCTTTTTTCTGCCCCCCATAGAACGTTCTCGCCCACAGTTCTGGTCACGTGGAGCACCACAATTTCCAAAACGACTAGCCCGCCAGCCCTTCTGCGCCGCATACTTCGCGGCTGACTTATCTCCCCTCTATCTCATCTGTTCCTCCGCTAAGCACAGGCTATCTAACCGGCTAATCCTCGAGGTCCCAATGAACTTTACTGGGCAGCATAGGAAGCCGAGGAACGTCAACCTGGGCGGACGGGCTGCGGTGGGGACTAGTAATCGCCAGAGCCTCCTCAGGCGGGCCCAGTTAGATCGAGAAAAAAGAGAAACTGCCCGGAGAGAGTTGAAAGCGGCAGTGGCGATCCAGCAGTTCTTTCGGGGTCGATTACTAAATCTTGCGGAGCGCACTAAAGTTAAGGAACAATGGGATTCGGTGTATTTAAATGTCCAAGCTGGCGGCGCGTTACCATCGCTGTCGAGCGAGTCTGAGCTAGCCCAGTTCTTACGGGAGTATGCTTACTTTGAACGACCGCCTCTATACGATGTGCAATCTGAAACGACCCAACGCCGAGCCCAATTGGTAGTGTCAGTGTTAGAAAAGTACCAGGACCATGGGGCCGGCCTGGCCGAAGCGGTTCCCGCGTATACCCTTGCATCTGTTGTCAATGGCAGCGTTAACACTGGCTTGGCACAAGCTCAGGACGCGGTGGCTCCAGAATTGCTCCGCATTGCGTATCTACTGAGCGCATACACTACCAGCGAGGTCTTAGAATCGCTGGTAAAAGTGGCCAAGCGAGAAAGCGATCCTAACTCTGCATTATGGCCAGCAATTGCCGCTCTGAGCAATGTGCATCCCGAGACCTTTTGGACGTGCGTACTGACAATTCCGCGGTATTACGACCATTTCAAAGCCGACCCTGCGCTGGCAGCCCAACTCGGTTCCCGGCTAAGTTCGGGGGCTATCCCAGAAAAGGCACTGGAGTCATATCCCCTGCAGGATGTTCTGACCCTGCTGGACAACCTGCTGCTGCTGATTTCTCGAAACGGCATGTCGGTAGCGCTGCTCTCATTGGCTAATGTGGTGTTGTACACACTCAGCAACCGTCGTAGGTTAGGGCCTGTAAGGACGGAATTGCACTCAGACTCCGACGAGTTGAGCTCAGAGACCGACGAACCAGGTTCACAGTTGTTGGCATCTGCGGATCCCGAGCTTGCCAGTATTAACGACCTCTACTCGCGCGACCTCACCACTCAGGTGTTTGCACTTACTAACGACGGAAAAGACGGCACGCTGCACACGGTGGCGTCGTTTTATGTTAATTTATTACGGCTGTCGCCTAGAATGAAGCAGGGGATGCTGCCTCAGCTCACATTTGTTAAAGGCGGGTCCCATTCTGCCGTTCACACGTTTTGGACGTCGTTCAAGCAGTCCCAAATATACAA
Source organism: Blastobotrys peoriensis (assembly GCA_003705735.3). Lineage (NCBI taxonomy): Eukaryota > Fungi > Ascomycota > Dipodascomycetes > Dipodascales > Trichomonascaceae > Blastobotrys > Blastobotrys peoriensis. The sequence continues at coordinate 6,879 of PPJJ03000085.1, read as the reverse complement.
CTTGACCCTCGAGGGAGTCCTACCCTATGCCAAGCTGGTGCAACTGGTAGATTCTGAGGCTCAAGCATGGACTCAGCTGGTGTTAGCATTAGAATTGTACTCCTACTGGTTGATTGTGGCCGATGACACTGAGTTTCTTGAAAATGAGACGCAAGGGCTGCCTCTTGACGAGGTCCGGGAGATGGCGGCGTTTTTGCGGAACCACTGCTTTTCGCTAATTTGGAATTCCGGTGACTTGCAGTCGAGCAGGCAGTCCAATTACGCTTTCGGCCAATTCAAAAAGATGAAAGTTATCTCACTGCGAGTGCTGCGCCAAATTTACACTCGGGACGGCCGGCGCCCGTTCCTGCCAAAGAACTTCTGGCTCATGACCCAGCATTTCAACATGAGCATGTTCATCTCCGGGGTGGTCCAAGAGCAGGAGCGTATTATTAATCTGGCATATCAAGATGATGATGACGGCCACCACGAGGATGAAAACGAGGGCCGCAGAGGCGGCGCTGGTGGTGGTCCGTCGCCATTGCGTCCTGCAGACCGGTATACCCAAAATGTTGAGCCCCGGTTAAACATTTTGCGGGAGGCTCCGTTTTTCATTCCCTTTGACACCCGGGTACAGCTGCTCCAAAAGTTCATTTCTAATGACAAAGAGCGGGTCGATCCTCGGTCATTTTTTGATAGCATGATGGGCCCTGCAGGAAGAGAGCCACTCAGTGTTTCGCGAGGACATCTATTTGACGATGCATTTGATAACCAGGAAAAGCTAGACATGAAGCACCAGATCCGGATCGAATTCAACTCAGAACACGGAGTGGAGGCGGGAATTGACGGTGGAGGACTGACCAAGGAATTTTTGACGTCGGCTTGCGCAGAGGCATTTGATCCTGAGAGGGGCTTGTTTGTTAGTAGCACCCACCACTTACTATATCCGAACCCAGTGCTAGGCATTACGACTGAAATCACGGGTATGAGTGCACAGGAAAAGTCATTCAAGCTGTCGCAACTCAATTTCTTGGGCAAATTAATTGGCAAGTGCTTATACGAGGGCATTCTAGTAGACGCAGAGTTTGCGCCGTTCTTTCTACAGAAGATTTTGGGCATCAAGAGCTCGTTTGACGACTTGTATGCGCTAGACCCCGACATTTACCACAGCATGGTCAAGCTGCGCAAGTACGATGGAGATGTGGAAAACGATATGAACCTGACGTTTTCGATCGACCAAGAAATTGGGGGACGATACGCCACCATTGGTCTTGTTAGAGGCGGTGATGATATTCCAGTGACAAACTCGAATCGCCTGGAGTATATTCATGCAATTGCCAATTTCAAGCTCAACCTGGCGCTATCTCAGCAGGCTAACGCCTTCTTTTCTGGAATGAGCACCGTCATTTCACCCCACTGGCTCAAGATGTTTAATGCGTTAGAATTGCAGATGCTCATTAGTGGGGGACATGCAAAGATTGATGTGATGGACTTGAAGCGCAACACTGTCTATGGCGGGTTTGTGGACGGTGACGAGACGGTCAAGCAATTTTGGCAAGTGGTTGAAGAGCTGTCTGAAGAGGATCGATCTTTGTTGGTGAAATTTGTCACGTCGACTCCGAAGGCCCCGCTAGGAGGGTTCAAAATGCTCAGTCCGCGGTTCGCGTTACGCAATGCTGGCCGCAGCGAGATGGAGAGGCTACCCACCTCCTCAACCTGTGTTAATTTGCTAAAGTTGCCAGACTACCGGGACAAGGAAACGCTCAAGGCCAAGCTGTTGTATTCGATCCGAGCCGAAGCAGGGTTTCATCTTTCCTAGCAAAACGCTAGCGATTCATGCTCAGCTCCCAGAAGGGCGTGTCCATAAAATTAAACATGTTGAGAAAATCATAGTCTTCAATTCCCGGAGGATCAAGAGTCGTCGCACCATTGGCGCCAGTAGCCTCATTAGATGGAGGTACTTCCTTCTCTTCAGGTACCGCAGCAGTGCCAGCAGTTCCAGCACCGCCACCACCAGTAGTGGTAGTAGCAAGATTGCGATGCATGAATTCTAAGCCTGTGGATAGCAGCACGGATGATCCCTGCCGGTAGTGGATGGTGCTCAAGACAGGCTTCATAGCACCCGATTCCCACAGCTTGAGGGTCTCATCAACAAATGCGATCATCCAATTCTTTGCCCCGTCCTCTAGCCAGACCAAGTCCGATATTAGATGGCACTGCGAATGCAATTCGCCAATGTACCGCCTTGCCGCCACCATGTCTAGAGAGCTCTTGTAGGGTGACGCGGTAATACGGAGTATTGCATTGAAAGCGACAAGTACCAACACCGGGTAGTAAAACGGCAAGGCACGATGAGTGTTGCCAAGGATTCCCGGTAGAGTCTGGCAAATTTCAACGCAAATTGAGTAAACCCGTAATACTGCTGCTGCAATTTCTTCATCAGGTGTACCCGGGAGGAACATGCAAAGGTTGGCCTGAAGCTTAAGATAGAGAAAGAGCACTCGAGTACTCGATGCCATTGGCGCAGTTTCTCTAGCCAGACGAACAAATGACTCCTCAAATACCCGAATTGCAATTCCGCGGGCCTCCGGAGGGGGCAGGCCGGTGTCGGTGTCGTTGCCTCGAGTGAGCAAGGTGATGAATTGACGAAACACCCGCACCAGCCGAACCTTGCTGAAAAAGTCAACATACGACCGATCATTCGAATTGACAAAGTCAACAAACCCGCTTGGGGGAACGGTAGAATCAACTCCTAAGATTGCTGCGTAGGTTTCGTTAGTGAGGTAGATTGATGTCCACACAATTGCGCGAACTTGAGCCGAGACCTTTTGCGGGATATGAATCTCTGTGAACGGCAGATGGAGCCCAATTTGCAGTCCACGATGCAGATTGAGACCGCAATACATCCAGGCAGGGCTTTGGCGTCTACGCGAGTAGACAGACCAGTAACATGCTACTGTCTGGGCGAGAATTCCGCACAAGTTCTCTGCATCCCCGGAGAAGGACGATCGGTCCGGCTCGAATGCGTCAATGACTGCGATGCGCTCAAAATGGGCCCGAAGAGATTGGCGCAGTTCCCCATGAATAGAGTATGACGCTATGAGGCATATTGCCCAAAACAGTGGTTTGGCGCCAGCAAAGATGATGTCGGGGGCGACCAATTCCCGAGGAATGACCGGGAACCAGGCGTGATAATGATCAAAGTAGTATTGGTATAATTGTCCCAGTTTGTGGGCCGGAATTATTATTCCGCCAACTTCTTCATCGAGAGTCAACGTGAATTCCAAGACAGGGTTAATTAGGACCACTGCCTCATCACTGTGGCGGGCGCCAACACCGCCGCCGCCTCCACCATAAGCACTTTCGTTACTGCTGCTGGCCACACTAGCGGCGGCCGCGGCGGCGTCGGCGTCGTCAGGGTTACTCCCGCCATCAATTATGGACCCGGCGCCGCTGCGTGTCTGACCGTGGATTCCAGCGCCGCCACCACCGCCGCTGGCAGTGCTAGATCCACCCGGGCTAGGGGCAATTACGGACCCAGGCCGGTTGATGCTAGTAGAGGGAATTGGCACTGGCGCCGCAGCCACCATAGATGTGGGTCCTCTGACAGGGGAATCAATTGCGACATGAGAGGGCGAATTATGCGATGCCGGACCTGAACCAGATCCCGAGTCTGGGCCCAGACCTATACCGCTAGGGATCGTTGGACGGGATGACGAATTAGTGGCTCCTCTCGAGATAGATGACAAGGTCGTAGTCGAAGGATGCGGGAACACTGGAGTCGGCGCCGGCGCCGATCCTGACGGTGCTGGCGGGTTCAATGCACGCCCATTCCGTCTCTGAGACCTCATCTGCGCCCTTTCATCTGGCCTAAACACGCAATTCCTCGACCGCCGTTTACATCGAGAGCAAGCTTCCGGATACCGGTCCACCGAATCACACCGCTGCTTCATCCTCCGGCACGCGTCACATGCTCGCGACGACCGCAGAATCATCCCACTACGGGGCGCTGGGGTATACATTGGTGCACTGTACGGCTCCCATGAAGCCCTTTAGAATTGGACACCACAGCACAGACAGGGCGGGTCGATTGTCAGGACGTAGCTCTGTAGTCGAGATCAACCCTCAGCGCCCGCGGGGATTTTTCAGTGGTTGCTGATCGGCTGTACGGCTGCCAATCTCGCCCTAAACGGGTGAAAAAAAGGGCCCAGTGTGTAGTTTATGGGGCAGAGTCCACTGGCGGACTGCACTAGTAGTATACAGGGAGCTCATTATTTTGGCATATTTTCGGAGATCAAGCATTGAACACGAGTTTTTTTACAGTTTACAGCCAAACTACGCGTTAAAAATTTGACGTATTTATGGAGTAAATGGTATGAAGGTAGCGGCGTAAGGGAGCGAACGAGTAGCGCGCAACAGTCTCAGAAGGGCCCACGAGGCCTCAGATGGCACGGAGAGCCAAGGCGAGTAGGCGAATTATTATGACGACACTTGACAGCACAAGCCAACCGGGCGCCGTCGTTGGGGCTGTCAACAACAGCCCAGCTAATCGCCTGACAACCTGGCAACCTGGCAACCTGGCAACCTGGCAACCTGGCGATGAATGTAACCATCTTGGCAATAGGACTTAGCGGGTTTATGGACGTTAGGACCTTGGGGGGCCAGGGCCCTAGACACTCAAGGGGCTAAAATCACCGCTTCTGCTTTATTAGTCAATTATATTTCGTTGACCAATAGCAATTGCCACAGGGACGGGATCTGGCGTTTACTATGACTGGAAATAGGAAGCTTGCGGCATGTGGAGAAATAAGCTGGCTGCCGTTGCTACGGAATTCACTTCACCAAAACACGTCAAAATCCCGAAATCGTCCATTGCTGGCACAGGTAGGGTTGTTGGCGGTTGCAGCCAGGCGCGCTGCACTCTATGTATCATATCTGTGCCAGGCGCCGGCAAAACGACCTGCTGGGAGATTAATATTCAATTCTGGGCTGTCTGGCCGATCTAACTTGGGCGTCCTCATTGTTGTTTGTTTGTCGCCGTCGTCGCCCCGTCGCTCACATTCCCTCTTGCAGGTTTCCTAACAATGGGCGTACCTATCCAATGTGAAACTACCCTCCGCAGTAGCCGCCGTCGTTGATGCCGCCATATCAGCCTCCCCCGCCTGAGCATCAGAAGTGGAAGCTACCACTACTTCCAAAACAGGCTCTGGGTCCCATTTTGGTCCTCTCGTAAAGCTTTGGACACGAAGGCGACCAGCCCGGGACCCACCTATAACCAAAAGCAGCACCTCATTTCGGAACCAACGTTGTCCCTGTCTGAGGTCTCTCTTGAGTTCCGACCGATTCTGGCCATCTGGTTTGGCCAAATCCCGTTCTGGATGTTGCATCCGGGCGCATGTCATTGCCCATAGTTGGCAACTATCAACCCGCCAGACGTGTCAAGCGCGAGACCTTTCCCCTCGTTTGCCAGCCTGTCAGCCAACTGCAAGCTGCTGCCATCAGCTTTAGTGCCGGTGGTACGCAAGATAAGGTACACCACTCGCCAGGCTGTAATGCCGTTGCAGTAGTCGCTTGTACTTGGGCCAACGGGTCCCGCCTTACCCCTGAACGATGCATATATTCGAATCGTATCGGGTGCGGGGGAGGTAGGTGTTGCTGGGACCTGGTGCTGGACGGTGGTGATGCGAGCATTGGTCTGATTGGACCGTCAAGGGATGCAGGCGGAATAGCAATCGGACTATTCTATCCGGAGCAATTTGTCAACCTGGGCGTCGTGCGGAAGGCTGCAGTTCCGCTTTTGACGCAGGGTAAGGGGTGATTGTCGGGCCCTTCGCTGATCACGGCAGGTAGGATGAGGGCATCCTAGTGCATAGGACCCTTTATGTTTTGGGGCACCCAGGGCTCTGGCGGGAGAAGGTAATCGACGACGACCCGAGCTCTAGAGGGCCCCGGGAGATTGGGAGCCAGAGATTGATTTCTCTTTATCACACCCAGTCTCCAACACGGCTACCTGCCCTCGGCAACCCATCCGGAACCTCGGTTGTTGATGTCGGCCACTAGGCGTCCGTTTCACCGAGTTTCAGTGCCCGGCGGGTCGACAGCATTTGATGCCCGTGGATCTGCAGGAATCGCCATGTATCTCGTAACATTTGTTTCAGACCCATCTGCCATTATACTCTCAAAGGAGCGGTGCCGTTTCTGCTAGCCAACGACTCCAGAGACGAGGGCCAATGGGATCGAATTATGGCTCAGGTGTTAGCTCTTCTGTTAGTCCAATTGATTGCCAGCATGGACCCCTCCTCCTTCCTCGATCTAGGTCATGCCGCAACTTTGTTCGGCTTTGGAGCTATAGCGTCTCCACTTCAGCAAGTCAATGACGGCAAACGCAGCTGTCATAATTCAATCCCACGATGGTATGACTTCCTATTTTTGGATTGGAATCGAGGAGTACATGGAATTGCGTGCAGGTCCCATGTGGATTGGCGACATTGTGCTTGTCTACCCGCCTGAGAATAGAAACTTGTACTTAAGCCTGTACCATGCCATTGCTCTCAAGCATCAGTTCGGATTTTCAATTGAGATAGACTACCAAGTCAATTCGATCGTTTTCAAGTCCACTTTGTACCGACAATGGTGTCTTACCGGATTTATGGAGCGTCCTTGCTCTATCTTTCCGGAGTAACGCTCGCTCTTCCCACCGATCTTCAGCAACGTGATGCCGCTGTCCTTCGTCGAGGAAATGAGGGAAGCAGCTGGGGCAATGGCTGGGGCGGAGATGGTGGTGATGGGAAAGGATGGGGATGGGGTAGCGGCGGCGGTGGAGGTGGAGGTGGTGGTGGTGGTGGTGGCGGCGGCGGCGGAGGGGGAGGAGGAGGAGGTGGTGGTGGTGGTGGTGGCGGC